>JACXSJ010000829.1:66906-159150 GCA_014851325.1 Pentalonia nigronervosa | reverse complement strand
AGAAATAGGCTTTTTAATAGACGAAGTCGAATATTTAATTTAACTCTTTTTGCTTTGATGTGGTGGGCCCAGGTTAGCCTCTTATCGAGGGTTAAACCAAGGTATTTAGTACTTAGAGCACTGGGGATTTGAGTGCCATAAATTGAAACCTCGTCGCATGGGGCGAGTCTAAGGGTGAACGTTGTATGTATTGACTTGGATTGATTAATTTTAACTCTCCATTTAGTGTACCAGTCTTCCATTAGGGTGAGATGGGATTGAAGATTTTGTATTGCTACGAATGGATCGGAGTGAATAGAAAGTATGACCTTGTCATCCGCGTAGTCTGCAACCATTGTATTAGGAGTGGTTGGTTGGTCAGAGGCATATATATTATAAAAGATGGGGGAGAGAATTTCACCTTGGAGAACACCCGCAAATATGGAGGCTATGGAGAAAAAAGAATTACCAACACGCACTTGAAAATTACGATCAGAGAGATATGATTTAATAACTAGAAAGTAAGTGGGATGAAGAAACTTTTTTAATTTAAAAAGTAGGCCATCATGCCAGACTCTATCAAACGCCTGAGAGACGTCTAGAAATACACTTGTGCAGTAGAGTTTTTATTATCTTTAATATATAGCGTCAACGACTCTGTGAACTTGTTGTATAGTTGAGTGCGCAGAATGAAATCCGAATTGAGAGTTAGGAATGATGGAGTTTTCAGAAATACTTGGAAGTATTCGTTTGAGGATGAGTTTTTCTAGAATTTTGGCAAAAAGTGGAAGTAGACTTATAGGACGAAAAGAGGAAATTGAGTTAGGTGGCTTGTTAGGTTTCGGGACAAGGATAATAGTAGAAAATTTCCATAGGCTTGGGAAGTGAGAAAGTCGTAATATAGAGTTAAAAATATGGGATAGATGAACAAACGCTCTTTTAGGTAAACATCTAGCTACTTCCGCGGTTATAAGGTCATATCCCGGGGATTTCTTGAGAGAGCATTGATTTATAGCAAATCTGATGTCATTTGGAGTGAAGTGATTAACAGGACCAGCCGATGAACATAGAGGCGAATTAAGATAGTCATTAACCTTATTATTATTGAAGTAAGAAAAGATGACAGGGTGAGGTTGAAAAATATCAGAAAGGTGAGTTTTAAAAAGTTCAGCTTTGTCAGAGTCTGAAATGACGTAACTGCCGTCAGGATTTTTAATTGGTAAATTAGCAGATTTATATTTACAAATTTTTTAGTTTCTCTCCGAAGACTACCGTCTTTGGAAGAGAGATTTGAAAGAAATTTAGCAAGAGACTCAGATTTTTGTTTTGCCAACACTTTTTTAAGATGGTTGGCTAATTTATTATATTTTTGTTTATGAGATGGGAGACGCGTACGCTGATATAGAGCTCTAGCTCTGCGTTTTTCAACAATAATACTACGTATATATTCTAGAATTTGGGGAAGGTGAGCAGGAGGATGACATTTAGTTGATGAAGACCAAGCTGCAGACTGTATGAGTTGCGTAAGATTATTTACAGCCAGATCAATATCATCAGGAGTTTTAAGTTTTACATTTAATTTGATTTGTTGATAAACAAGATTGTGGAATTTATACTTATCAGTAGAGGAATTGAATAAATTTGGAGGCTCTTGACGAGTAAGAAGGGATGCACTTACTGATAGCATAACTGAGGAGTGATCAGAATTTGGTTCAAGTAGATTTACAGTTTTATAGTTAAGGTTATTAGGAATTTTGGCAACAAAAATATCTAAGATATCAGGGTTTTTTCCTATAGAGGTCGACCAGTACGTAGGACCTGGAGGAGCGAGAACTTTGTAACATTTGGATGAAGTAAAATTTTTGAGAACTAAACCACGGGGATTATTTGCACGACAACCCCACGCCAGGTGTTTTGCATTAAAGTCTCCTCCAACTATAAAATTGTGGTTTATTGTGCTAAAGTAGTCTGTGAGAATTTGATTAGTAATCTTGTGTTTAGGAGGAGAGTATATAGCCACAATGGTGATAGGGATGCTGTTTAATTTAATAGTTAGGGCACAAGATTGCAAATAAGGTTGGCAGAAGTTTGGTAGAGATTGAAAGGTGATCGAAGATTTAATTAGAATGGCTACTCCACCATGAGCAGTGTTGTCTGAGTGATTAGTTTTTAATAATTTATAATCAGGAATATGGATGGAGGAGTATTTGGTGAAATGAGTCTTTGTTATAAGAGTAATATCTATTCGTTTGTTGTGAAGTACGATTTCAAGTTCATTTACATGATTTTTTAAACCATTAGCATTGAATTGGAGAATTAATAAAGATTTATTCGTAAAACTATTAGACATTTATATTTTATCAAATAGTTTAGTGATAACTTTATTGAGAAGGGAAATGAGAGGATTGACAAGAGATTTGAACTCCTCTAGAAAATTTGTTATTTTGTTGCTTAACTCCTGATTTGGAGTAGGAGGAGGTTCGCCATATTGGTCAGAAGTGGCTTCGGCGTAAGTGGTAGAGTGATTTGGGGGTTGATTCAAATGAGAGTTGGTTGGTGGGAGGCTGTCTCTTACATTTTGAGTCTTATTTCTAATGTTATCTGATAAAAAATTACTATTAAAAGTTTGTTTTTTGCCACGTTGAAGATCTCTGTATATTGAACAACCTTTATAGCTTGCCGGGTGGCTCCCAGAACAGAGTGCACATTTAGGTGGGTCCGAGCGTGGATTTGGACAAGACGATGATTGATGTTGAGCACCGCATCTAACACAGCGTGATTGATAGCCACAGTAAGATTTAGTGTGACCGTATTCTTGGCAATTTGTGCATTGGCTGATTACTTTTGGTTTGAAGGGTTCTTCGACTTTTATTTTGGTGTGAAGGAGACAGAAGAGCTGATAAATTTCATTCGAATAAACAGTAGGTTCTAAGTCAACGAAAAACAGGGGAAGTGGACTTTTGATGATCTTGTGTAAAACATTTGTTACCTGCCTGACCTCGAAAAGACGGGTTTCAAGTTCAGATTTAATTAAGTCGGTAGGCGTTGATGGGTGGATATGTCGAATAACTACGCGTAAGGGTTTGTCTTCACGTAATTGATAGGTATGGTATTCAGCCTCGTTCTCTTTAAGATAACGAATGAGTACTCTGTAAGATTCAGGGTTTGCAGTTTGTATTTTAAGGCGATCGCCAGCAGCTTTGCAAAAAAAATTGTCAACTCCAATTAGCTCAATAAGTACTGAGCAGAAATTAGGAAAGTCTAATACACCTTTCATGAATATCGGAGGAGGGGGTTTGATTTGAGTAACGTTATTTGGTTCTTCTGTAACAGAGGGACTTTCTGTAACAGAGGGTTCTTCTGTAGCAGAGAATGGAAAAGTACCCGAATCTGCAGCCTCGTTTTGAGCTAAAGCTTCAAAACGGTTGCGTGAAGTGAACAGTTTTTTTTTTTTGAGGCTTCGTTGACGAAGAATTTTTGGTAGAATTAGTGTCGGACGAGGAACTTAATAGGTTTCTTGTAGGTTTAGTTTTTTGCGTTTGCCAGCCATCGTTTGGATTGCTGGTCATATTACTCCCTTGAGTATTGCGGTTAGTGTTGATTTGGTTTTTGTTTGAAATAACAGGATTTGATAAACGAGCAGGCTGTATAGTGTTATTATTTGCACGATTTGTTTTCGAATGATTAATCGACATCTTACTTACGTAAGGCAGTATCACGAACCGGTGCACGACGCACGCGATAACGCGAACGCGTTATCTGTGAATGGCGCGACGACTGTTAGATAGACGTACTACTAATTAACTTAAGCAATTAATTAGAACTACATTTTGTAAAATACGCAGAGGGCGTACTTACGAGTTAAATTAAATTACAATTTTGGGATCGGGTTTGACATTAGCAATATTTTGATATAACTTTGGATAAAATCGGATGCGTAGAGCGAGAATGATAACGAGTTTAGAACGGAGTATAATAAAGACGTGTGAATCGAACGCAGTGCGAACCGAGACTGAATTAATAATAATTTAATTATGGTATACGAGTATTTTGCAAAATTTTTATTTTTTGCATTTTAATTGCCGTCTATAGTCAATATCGTTGACAACGAACCCACTTCTCGCAGGCCTTTATGCACCATAAGCAATATATTATTATTAAACGTTTTGTGTTACGCGAAAACTTAAACGAATAATTTTTGTTACGTATTGTATTGTAATATCGAATACTGATATTCAGATGTTCAAATATTTAAATTATTTACGATAGAACTATTCGAATAATTCACATTACTAATACCTACTCACTACCTATCACTTCAATTTGCGATCAGTATACAGTTGCACTAGTGAGTAGTAAAAAAGACATGCTCTCAGCTTTCAACAATATATATATATATATGTAATGTCGTATTATTATACTCGGACTGCAACATCTCGTATATACATGGGTAATACTAAAAACTGGAACGGGACGGAGGTGTTACGGTGGTACCCCAATGTTAGATTATTTTTTTTACCATTAATTGTACTATAATTTGTTTCTATTTGTACCAAAATATTATCCCCCAGAAAAATCAATTTTCTGCTGGGGTGCAAGGGTAATATTATCTTAGCACTATCATAACTAAATAATGCATTTTTTTAAATTTTTTTTTCATTAATTGTACTTAAATATTTCCCAAGGAAAAATTTATTTTTTAGCTGGGCTACTGATTAAAAACGCAGAGTTCAGAATTTTTATCTTAATATTTTTTGCAGAAATATCAATTTTTAGCTCTTATATGTACAAATAATAAAATTATAGTCTTTGATAAACCTTTTAAATGTTTTATTAAAATTAAAAATAAAAATGTGTTGAATATTTTTACTTTTACTTTGTGTATAACAATATCTCAAAATTATTATTTTGGTGTTTATAATTATTGTTCACTTTCTTTTAAGTCATCATAAACCTCCCAGAAATGGTTATATCTAAATAAGTATAGCTTGTAATGTCCAGTTGTCTAACTATATTGTCACTTAATGAACACCACTGCATCCCTCATAAAATACGCTTGGCCGTTTACATGTAATACCTTAAGTATATTGTCTGCGGAGTCACCACCATAATTTTTATGTTATAAAAAAAATATACTTAATTATGAAATACAAACAATACCATATTCAATTTAAAAATCGTAATTAGCGACAAACTTTGATTAGAAGCTTCATTACAAAGCAGGAAAACTGATGGTAATCAATAGAAATGAATGACAGGTGCTATCTGTCAACCAAAAAGAAGTCACCAGAGAGTATATTTTTTTATATAAAGTATAATAACACAATCTATTATAATATTCTAAAAATATAGTACAAAAAAGAGCTTATTTATTAAAAGAGATAATTATGTCATACATCATCAATTGCATAAATATAAAAAAAATAATTAAATTTTAGGTATACAACTGGGTAAAACACAAAAGACAAATTTTACTTAAAAATATTCATTATTCTTTTCCCATTTAAATGTAATTGAAACCAAAAAGTTTTTTTCTCAAACTAATTAATTTTGCTATTCCCAGTCAATATAATCAATACATTTGATATTTACAAAACATTTGTCTTACTAGTTTATACTATTAATAAAAAGATTTAAGAATTTAAAAACATAATTATAAAAAAAAAAAATTTATATAAAATAAAAATAAAAATTGAAATTCAGATGATTAAATCCTACAACAATATCAATAATCTGAAAAAAAAATATGAATTATAATTGTAATTAGGTATCAATTATAGAATTAGGAACATTTAATAATCATGATTAAAATTGTTTGGAATAAATATTAACTAATTTAATATGCCAGTATTACACTTTATAATTGGGCCTCATATTTTTAAGTTTATAAAAATATAGAAATATGATGCTAAAATTCTCTAAAAAAATATACAAATATTCTTTAAAAAGAGATAAAAAAAATTTTATTATGAAAAATTAATTAATAATCAATAAATTATGCTTTCATATGCAATTTTAAAATTTTTGTTTTTTAAAGATCAAAAAACTAAATAAATAACTTATCCCTGTAAACTCTGAGTTGAACAAATCATTCATAATCAGATATATAAAAATACTTTTTAGTATTTTAATAAACCTGTGTCCATAATAATCTTATTTATATGCTCAATAATATTAACTAATAAAAGGGAAAGGGGCCTAAGAGACATTACGTATGCTCTATAGAAGATAACAAATAATTTAAGCTTTTGAACGCATAAGCACTAGTAATTTTCTATCTATTTATTAGCAATGAGATCTTTTATTTATTTTTTAGGACAAGTGATTTGTAATTTGTATGGGTAACTCAACAAACAAGCAGCACTTGTCCCCTTAATATAAGTGCTTTCTACATTTTAATACAGGTGACATCATTCAAAATTAGTTATTTTTTTTTCTTAAATCTGTTTGGATATATTTGCTGAACAAGCATATGAAATAGGATATTATGCATAAAAATATTAGTTATAGGTACTTTTAACTTCAAATATTGTTCTCAATATAGTGTTCCATTTGATATTTTTAAGATTAGAATATAATAATATTAAAAAAAAAACAATTTTTTGAATAAATACTATTCAATTGCTCAGGCTAAACAGGTACAGTTGTTGCTAGATAAATTGGCATGGCGGTGTGATAATGGAAAACCAGGGCTTCTTCGTATTTGGATGTTATTACTTGCTATCTTACTACCTTATTACTGAATATATTAACAAACCAACAATTGTCACAAAACATTTTTAAACTCATTTTATGTTAATAATTTACAACAAATATTCTGGAAAAGACTTATTTTAAAATAAAAAGTAGACATTTTTATAAATTTATAATACACAAATTGGTAACGCGACTGAAGCGCTCCGTGCGATCAAAACAAATCACAATAAGTTTAGGCTACACCTACTGAAAAACGCAGCCGCACCAATTTAATCTAATCAAATTAATCTAACTTGGCAATGACTGTAACACAATATGAAATAGAAATATAGTTACCTCATTCTTAGAGATTTTATAAAAACCAAAGACCTAATTCTAAAGTTAAGGGCAGATAATGATTATTTTGTTCTGATAAAAAGTTTTAAGATTGTCGTTTAACCTCACCATTTGAGTTTTAAAAATTAATATATAAAAACTTAAAAATCCAAACCCTAATTAAATTATAGAATAAATGTTTAGTTGAGTATATGGATAACGGAAAAAAAAATGATTACATAAAAAATTCATTTTTAATAACCTTTGTACATTACATATAGGTAGATACTGTGCCTCCATGTTAATAATGTTTTCCTAATTAATTTTAAGAATTTTAAGTGTATCATAAATGGGTCTGGATACCTTGAAGTTGTATTTATGTTGTTTTTTAAATTAATGTCATCAAAATTTTAATATTTAAAAAGTAGTTATTTATTCACATTGCTTAATTCATAATGTATATTATAGACAGATGTGATAAAAGAAGCACATAATAATTGGATTGCTGGAATGTCTCAGGCTACACAATACGTATATTAAGTATTTTAAAATTAACTTTATAGTACAGATATTTTCAAGGTTAATATTACATTGTAAAATATATACCATACCAAAGTATGAGTAAACTTACTATAGTTGTTCGCTTATGGAGTTCAAACAATTCCTATTTGGACGGACTGAAAACCTCGGGCTGTGAGGTACAGTAATAGGTCTTCCAGATTTTCTTATTAATACTGGTTTATATTTTTTGATTGGTTCTGGTTTATGAATAGTTTGCTGTCGCATATTTTTGATCAAATCCATTTCTTTTTTTTTCATTTCCTCTTGTCTCTAAAATATAGATTAAGTTCATAAATTAAGGTCAATATAATAATATATAAATCAGCACTATCACCATTCTTGTATTTTCTTCATATTGGGAAAACTTCTCCTTTATTTCAAGTTCAAACACCATCCATTCTTGAGCACGTCTCTCAGTATTTAAACGTATATTTTTTGGTTCAGTATATTTTTTTTCGTGCTTAGGAACAAATGGTTTTTTTTTTAAGACTGTAGCAGGTCGGGCTTTAAATGACCACTGTTGCTCTGTACCTTTCACACTCTGTAAATTATATAATAAAAATATATTATATTTTCAGTCATTATTTCTTAATATTACAGTTTTTATAAATATTATTATACTTGAGGTTTGGGAGCACAAGATTTACGAGATTCAAAACTAAAGGGTTTTGGAACAGTATGCAATTGCTTTTCAAGAACTCTAATACCACCATGAGCAAGTTCTTTATTTTCAACCACTTGAACTCCACCTTGAGAGTTGAGAACTTTTATCTTTTGAGGTTTGTTGGGCTAAAAATTATAATGGTACATTTCTAGTGTAAAATTTAAATTACATAAAAAAGAATTGTATTACCACTTTGATACTGCTTGTAGGAATGTTAACATTTAGTTTATTATAAATCTGTTTGTTTTCAGTACTGCCTCTAATTAAAATTAAACAAATTAAAAATAAAATAAAATGCAGATTTTAACTAAAAGAGCACTTACTGTGTTGGTTTATTTTCTATAATGTTATTAGTATTATTTGAGCTAAGACTTGGCTCAAAAGCACCAGGGAAGAGACTTCTAGATTTGAAAACCTTTGAACCTAAAACAAGTTAAAAACATCAAATCTATCATACATAAGGTTAAGATATTTTATGTTTTCGTTATTGTGGTACTAAATTTAACCATTTTGTAGCATGCATTACATGATTGATACATAAAAAATTGCCAAACTAAATAATAAAAATGCAAAAAATAATACTGGTATATTAATTTTAATGAAGCAAGTATCTGTTAGAAAACATAAATAAAAAAAACTACCTACAACAGAACTGTATGGGCTAATAGAAAGCAAGAAGACAAACGAACACCGGATGAAAGTGACTCACCAGCTGAGACAGTGGGTTTAGAATGAAACCTAGGCGGTGTGTTGTTGAAGAAATTCCTGACTTTTTCAGCAATACTCATGAATTTTTTTGAACTTTTATCTAACATAAGATTATCTTGCGAACCTGATTTAATGTGTTCATATTTGTACTCGGATTTAACAACAGAACGGGTACGCAAATCTAATTTGGGCGTGTTTTCCAATTCATCTAGTCTGGTAATCATTGCATGATGTTTGATCCGCGGCAATTCTAGTTCAATTCCTTCCACAGTAATTGAATGTCTATTATGTAATTTTGATGTTCTTGACTTCTTAGCAGAACGAATTAATTGATGAGCCAATGAACTGTTAAAATATAACTTATATATTTATAATAATCTTAGAATTTTAAAATAAGAACAATTATTGAATTATACAGTAGCTAAAATTTTTTAAACAAATAGGTACAAGAAAGATTTGATAAGTAAAATATTTACTTAATATTGCAATCATCAAACTGATCATCAGGTGAAAAATTTTCTTTATTTTCTTCTGGAACATCATTGCCATTCATTGTTGATTTTTTTACAATTCCCAAATTGGGTTCAGATTTAGCACTTTCCATTTTTTCAACATAATCTAATTAAAAATACAATTATGACTAATCAAAACTTACATTTAGGTAGGCATCTAACCTAATACATTTTTTTTAAAATTAGATACCTTATCTTTCAAAATGTATAACAAATATAGATAGTATTCGGTAATACTAATACCTATCAAGAGAAATAATCATTAAAAAAAAAGACAAAACAAGTATAATTGTTGAGTTTAAAATAAAATATTTTATAAAAGGTTAGTAGTATTAATGAAATAATGCATTACATCAAAACCTACAAAAAAGAAAAATTTCCAAAATTTCTTTTGATGTTGTCATTTTATGGATAGAAATACAGAGATTCTATACACTATAATAATAATAGGTACTCCATTATAAAGAGAAAACACAAATTTTGAGCACCATAAATGTCAGCGACGACACATACCCAAATTTTCTCATATAATTCAGTTGACAATTGCTGTATAACAAGCAATCTAACGCCCATTAACCGTTAGAAGCACCAGTGATCATATTTAACTCGCAGTTGCTTGGTGAGGGATGCATGCTGCTGGACAAAAACCGGTCAACTTATGATGTTTTCTCTTTGAAATAAAGTATTGTATCGTATTTAATAATATAAACTAGGTACTGTAGGAAATTAAAATAATGATATACAGAAAACATCAAAAATAATTAGGTACAATTAGTCCTCAGTATATTTCATTATGTTAATTAATACATTTTAACATATTTGCTGTGTATTATATGAATATACTTGTCATGACACACTAAACAAATTGGGGATTTAAAAACAAATCTTAAAAACTGAAAAATTAAAATATTTATGTACAACTTAAATGTAAAATGTACTAATAAAATAATGCTTAGGTATAAGATAGGCTGACAAAAAACAAATAGTTTAATCATGACACGAGCCAAATTGTAATGCATTTAATAACAAAGTACATGATACCAATTTACATCATTCAGCATTTTAATAAACAATGTTAAATGACACCATTTGGAATTAACTGCAGTAAACATGTTAAACAATGAACTACATATAGTAAGTAGATAAAAAAACTGAATTTAAATAGAAACAGAAATTGTTGTGGTATGTATTATGGCACTATAACATATATATATATATATAAAGATTACATATGGAACGTAAAGATAAATTTACAATTTATGGTAGCTATTATAAAATTTTTTAGCTAGAAATGTAATTTAATTAGTATTGAAACTATAAAAGTGATACTTATAATTAATTATACAGTAATTATTTAACTTCCTGTATTGTGTACCTATAATTATTTGGATATTTTAATAATCATAAAATTTTTATTTCGAAATACAAGACACCTAATATTCCATTTTTGATCAGTTTGAAAAAGATACTATAAAAGAAAAAAAGATGTACCTCTTTCTTTCGGGAGTACGACTTACGAAATTCACCCTACCGGACTTACCAAAAATTCTGTCAGCACCGTCGTCATTGGTGTTTGCCATCTCATATAGGTTGACGAACGTCTGGGGCGCGTCGAATTCGAACAAGCGATCGTCGTTATTCATGATGCTAATATTGTATCTTGAATACTTACTTACGGAAATGCTTGCAGACTATTCGGCCACAGCGACAATAAACTTAAGGGTTAAATTTCAAAAAGAAAAATAAGAAACAGAATTAAGTCCACGTTAAAACAATATTTTAAGAAAAACTGAGGGCAATGTTACGGTAAATCGAAATTCAATATAATGAGAGACAAACTAGACGCGCCATATACGATATAAACAAATTCAAAATGCAGTAAACGTTTAAATTTTAAATGTCAGTTTTCAAACCTTCACATTTGTTGCTTCGTTTACGTACAAAATCGCCCGTCAGATACTCGTCCGGAAATCCCATCGGCCGACAGTTTATCAATTTGTTCGTTTCGTTATAATTATTGCCTATTGGTCGTTATTACAAACGTTTGAAAAAGTACCAGTGACCCGATTGGTTGTCAGTGCGCACTGCTGCCAATAGTCGCGCGTGATTTTAACGGTTAGCCACGGTGACAAAGAAATTACATATTAATCACATTCATCATTCATAAATAATAGATGATAATTATATATTATAGAACAATACAAAAGAAAAAATATTAATCTTATGTACATTTTATAGTACGTTATTATAGTGATTCTACTGATTGCTGATATAGATTTAAAAAAAAAAATAAAAACTTAAAATGTAGATAACTTAATCAGTAAATTGTAATTGCGCTAAAAAAGTATAAAGGCTCAAATCATCGTTATTACTTACTATTTAATACTCGTATTTGAATAATAGGCAGAAACTGTAAACGGCATATATTATAATGTATACATAAGATTGCTAGAGTGGATAATGATATATATATAACTGTAAAAAGCTATTATTTAAGGACACGAATTAAGATATAGGTCATAGGTGTACTTAGTACTCAATCAGTGGTAAAAACATCACAGACGCAAACGGTGAATTGCAGTCATATGGGCCTCGACGTTATTTACAGGGGCCTCATACATAATTAGGAATTCCACAAATATTCTATTCACTGAAATAAAATTTTAAAAATGTAATTAGTTTTCTTATAAAATATTAAATTTGATTACTAATCTTTAAACCTACCTACAGTAGTAATAATTTATATTTTAATTTGAGAATAAAAATGAGTCCTGACTTTTTGACCGATTAGACGATTAGTGTCGATTATCCTACTTAAAGCAGACATTTAGTGAAATAGCGCCTTTATAAAAACCAAAAAATGAACCATGACTTCATTATATTATGGAAATTATGACATAAAAAAAGTTGGCATGTAGGTACCACTCAGCTATACCAATTGATATTATGTCGAGTGTTACTTTTGTAGTTTGTAATGGATGTGTTAAATTTGAGTTCAATTATATATCATTGTTTATTTGTTTATGAAAACGATTCTAATCGGAGATGGTCTGTCCGCCTAAGTAGTGTATTAAATCTTCAAATCTTAGATATAAAAATAAAACTTTCAATACAATATAAATTTGTGCTTAGATTTTCTAGTTTATGTAGTATAACATTATATTTATGTACTTATTCGTGTATATATGTAAAAATTAAATTATGCACCAATAATCCTCATTTTCTATCAAGTGCTTAGTATTGACATTTGACATAACAACACGGTAGAACACATGGATAATATAATGAATTGCTAGGAAATTAATATTATAAACTACCTATATTTTTTAAGTGTAATGATGGCTACTGAAGGCCATAAAGGTAGTGGCAATATTTAGTATTTTAGTAATATAGGTAGATCAACATTATACCTGTCTTAACTGAAATATTTGTTTTATATTTTTACCAGATATATTTTGTAATGATCAGTAACTTGGTAACAATACATTCAGGTTATTAATGGGTATATATTTGAAATCAAAATGGGTTGTTTTGTCAGTTATTTTTACTAAATATTAGAGAATCATTTTAAGTGAAAATAAAACAAAATATTTTCATAAACTCAAAAAAAAAATTACATTTAAAAGTAGTTATTAAAAAAACTTCTTAGTATTTTATACTGTATGAATAATACTTCACAATTCTTTTTATTAAGATACCTAATAAGTAATAACCATCCCTGGTATGAGTCAGAAAATAGAATTTATCTTTGATGTAAAAAAAGATAGAATTTTTGATTCTATTGAAAATGTGTTTCTATATTTAAATTAGGTTTTTTAATTAATTTACAAAAACTTTTTAAATATTTTTTGATGTGAATTCAGCACTTACTAAAGTAAAATATGAAATATACACTTATTATTCTTTTAACAGATAGTCAAAGATTCATCTCAAATAAAAGAAAATATTTATAATTGATTTGTTTAAAATTTGTGTGTTTAACACAAAATTATTAATTTGTAAGTTCAAAACGAATTTGTTTGATGTCTTGAATTAGCATAAAATAGACTTTACCTTCAAATATTTAAATCTGTAATAGCAACTAGTCATTATTAGGGTCTTGTCACATTGCGGTAATTTTACTGTTGAGTCCAAGTGGTTTTAACCGACATAGTATGACGCAGTTAATTAAATATAGCTGTTTAGAGGGTAACATAAAAACTGCTTAGACTCAACGGTGAAATGACCACAGTATGGCCAGACCCTTAGTTATATTAAAAATATTTAAAAAAAATTACTTTGAAATTAAAAAAAACACCACCTTTTATGCAATTTAGAAAACCTTAAAATATTAATTATTTGATAAGTTTTAAATATTTCAGAAATTTCCAACATATAGACATATTTTTAGAATTGTACTTAAATAATTAGTCCTAAAATCAAATAACACTCAAATATAATATGGTTGTAAGATGTAACATGCTTACACACTTAAGTAAATGAATGAAAAAAGTTTAAAAAATAAACAAAACATATAATTTTATTATGTATCATACCTAAATTACAATTTTTAAAGAAATGTAATACAAACTATTGTAAGATTTAATTTATAAAGACTTAAAGTAGTACACTTATGTTAACTAAAAGACTGTACACTTTATAAAGAAAAATAGACTACATGAAGCTCAAATTAGCAGCCTTACTCCTAAAATTATTCACTTGGACAAAAATAAATTATATCCTTACATCACAGTCAAATTAGTTTATTTCCACTTATTGGTTTACAAATTATAAAATCAGCAACACTTTACAACAAATGTATATATATAAAAAAAACAACAATATAATAATAACTACTTACTGATGTATAACTATGTAAATGGAAATAAACAGTCTGAAATTTAAAAAAGTTCTAAAATATCAATTATTTTACTTCTTTTTATAACATATTAAATGTATATTTAAGTTTTTAAATTAAAAATACATTTATTTCAAAGGAGTGAGCCTGCTACAGTTTTCGATAATTATCATCGAATATAGCCTGACCCACAAGAATATCACAGACATCCAAGCCATTTGGCTAACTTTTAACTCGTAATTTAATAGTTTCTTTTTTACATTTTACTATACAAAAATAAAATATAATACCTGTATAATATTTAGGAATTACAAAAAAAAAATAGGGGATCATTTGAATATAATTCATATAGTATGATAACCACACTTCTGTTGCCAATAGAAATTCCATGGGTCAGACTTAGAATATTACACTTAAAAACAAATTAACCACTAAAAGAAAAAACATATTATTTAACATATATAATATACTTCATTTAATAAACAATATTGTGTTCTGTATACCATGAGTTATTAAATAATAACAATTAAAATTGTTTTGTATTATAACAATAGAATGGCACAAAGTAGCCAATAAATGATAATTAAGTTAATTAAACTCACTAAAACAAAATTTGTTGTACATCCATTTAATTATATTTAATATCATTTAAAACAGTTAAAAAATATACAGTTACATGTTTTTAACATAAAGCAAATATTAAACAACAAAATATGTTAATATGTATCAATGTATTGAATTAACAAAAATAATATATATAAATATATATGTGTGTGTGTGTGTGTGTGTATTATAAATGGTTTAAATAAGATTATAGAAGTGAAAAGGTGGCGCACAATGAGAAGAGAATACTAGTTTAGCTTTAGTTGTTTAATTGATTTTTATTTTTTTGTTCAATAACTATCAAAAACAATTTAATAGATTAAATATGTGATAGAATAAAAATAGCCATTAAATTAAATAACTGACAAAATTACAAAATACAGAACATTTATTACCATGTATACAATTAAGAATAAAAAATGAATTAGGCTGTCTGCTATGGATTGCATTTATATTTTTTTAATTAATTATAAGTAAAATTTTAACAATTTGAACCAAATGCTTTAAAAATTGTCTATAATTATTTGATGATGCATTTTTCTTAAATAAGTTTCACAATTCAAAATATAAAATTAAGACAATAGTTGATAAGATTTTTTATTTTTTTGTTTTCAAAATAATATAAAAAAATATGTCATTTAACAGTTTGATGTACGAAGTTGGTATATATAGTTTATGATGCAGATAGTAAAACTAAAATTAAAAACTAATTTATTATGTTATTAACATATCCCCAAATTCTGTGCGCCATCAAAAATGTTGTCAATTTTAATTGAATATCCAAATAATAATTGTTTATCTGTTTATAAAAATATTGACCTCAACCTTTTTTTAAATAAGCTATTGTTAACCACAGAATATAATTATACAAATATAATGACAAGAATCAGTTCAAACATTGAAGAATTTTAGTTTTACATTTAAACTTTATTACACAATAAAAACAATGTTACTTACAAAATACACAAGCAGTATATCCATATTTTACCGAATCCTTCTAACTGGTTTTAAAATTTTTCTTTTAGTAGGTTGCTCAGTTGTTTCTGGTTTGGCACTAATAATAGAAACTATTATAATTTGAGTAATTAAATAAAATGTTTAATACTTACGTAAATTGAGTAGTTGCTCCACCAGTAAAATTAATTGATATAGGTGCGTTTGGGTCTAATTTAACAGTTTGTTTCGTGCTTGGCTGATTAAATATATTATTTGATATACATTTAGTCTGATCATCATCCTATAAATAATAATTAATAAATTGTTTAATATTATTTAAGTATGTAATATAATGATGTGATTATTACCGTAGCAGACATTTTCATAGACCCTCCAGCATTGGGAATACTAAATACTGGTGGAGATTGTGCACCAAATGAAAACCCAACATTTGTAGAATTGAACGAATTTGATGTTTGAGCTAATGGTGTTTTATCATTGTCGTTAGTAGTCTTGGAAAAAAAACTATTGGAAATCGGAGGAGCCAATGAACCAAATGAAAATTGAGGTGTTAGTATAGAAGAACCCAATGTTGCTGGAGTAGATGTAGTAGGTCCACTACCAAACATTGAATTACTTGAACCAAATACTGGAGCAGTACTAGGAAAACTACTAGAACCCATTATTGGGGAAGAAAATGATTTGTTATCATTAGTGGCCGATCCAAATGTAAACATTTTATGATTTTTTTGGTCAACGGGCACATTTTGATCTTGTTTTGCCAAAGAACCAAAACTGAATAATTGAGAAGTCTTAATCAAACCTGGCTTTTGGTCTTCATTTAATGTTTCATTAGGATGTGAATGACCATTTACCAATTGATTTGTATTTTCTATTACAGATTGGACAGGCTGAATTGAACCAAAACTTAGTATTGGCTTCATTTCATTTTTTTTTACTTTACTATCCCACACAAATTTTCCTTTAGACTGATCTTCATTTGCATGTCCAAAATTTAATAATTGCTCTGAGTTACTACAGTTAGATTCAACAAATCCAAAGGATACTTGGGGACTTGAATTTTCATCTACATCATTAACTTTACGCTTATTATTTTTGTTTTGTAACTCTAATGATTTTTCAGATTCTTCAATTTTATTATTTACTAGCGATTTAAATTCATTTGTGGGTAGTATACTACTATTAACAACAGGGTTTTGATGAATAGATTTTTGAGTTTCAATCTTATCTGAACCAAATTTAAATTGTGTAATTGGTTTACTAGTTGTGGCACTTAGACCAAATTTAAACTGACTTTCAGGTTGATCTGGTTTAGATACAACACCAAACTTAAACTGGGTTTCAGTATTATTGATATTTGATACCTCATTAAATTTAGTTACAGGCAAACTCGATATACTACCAGTGTTAAATTTAAATGTACTAAGGGGTTGATCAGTTTTATTGTTGACTATGCCAAATTTAAATTCACTTGCAGAAGCATCTAATTTTCCATTATCAGAACTTGTAAATGGCGCAGCATTTCCAAATTTAAATTGATTAGATGGTTGATCAATTTTATTACTGTCAAATCCAAATTTAAACTGACTGGCACCAGAATTTTCAAAAGTGTTATTGTTTAATCCAAATTTAAATTGAGTTGAAGGCAAAGGTTTATTTTCTGGAGTAGACCCAGGCTTTGCTGTCCCACATGAAATACAAGCATTACAATCACTTTTATTTTTCACCCAACAACCATCACAAGTCCAAGTAATACTTTGTACCACAGTTTTCTTTGTAGAACCAGGCTTTTGTGTTTGACAAGCAATACATACTTCAATTTCATTTTTATTGGGAACCCAACAAGTTTCACAAATCCATGTACTTGATTTGATAACTTTTAATAATGGTGTTTGAGATTTCTCAGGCTTGGGAGTTTGACATGCAATACAGTTTACTATATCAGCATTATTTGAAACCCAACAAGCATCGCAAGACCACTTTTTTAGTTCAGATAATGATTTTTCTGGTGTTAACTGATTTTTATTTTCCAATTTTTTTGATGAACTGTCAACATTCATAGTTACAGGTTTTGTAAATTCTAATTTAGAGTCAGAACACGGCGATAATGTTTTGAGGGAATTTTTAGGATTATCAACAAACCTATTTAATTGTAACAATTCGTCATTTTTATTTGAATTCTCAGTTATAATATCATTATTTGTCATCAATACTTTCTTAGATTCTTTTACAAAAGGTTCACTTGTAGATATTTTAAAATTTGTATTTGAAATTTTGGTGCTAGATTGATCTTTATTATTTACCTCAATGTTAGTATTTTGTGTTTTCTTCAAAATCATTTTGTGTTTTTTTCTACAAGTTTTTTCTACAATTTGTGAACTAAACTGTTCTATTGTTAATGGTTGATTGAATGTGAATTCATTATCTTCAGTAGAAGTATTTGATAAATTGATACTTGGTAATTCCGTCATAGGAAGGGAAATCCTAGGCAAATTGACTTCAGTGGGCATTTCAAGTTCATTAGACTTAAGAACACGCCCCTTTTTTGAAAGATTTACTCGAAGTTTTCTTGTTGTATTTGAATCTGCTTGGCCAGAATAATTTGACCTATGAAAAAGAGATTATCTTAATTACATATTATTAATTGATCGAAATGTACAGTAAAAAACATTTTTTTTACTGAATCAGTTACTATTAAAAGATAAATAAAATATAATATTAGAAATGTATAATAATATAATTATTATTTACATATTAATTGATAAATATAAGGTTTCAGATTAAAATTTAGTAATGAAAACCTATTAAATAATAATTCCATTGGCATTCAATTGTTTACAAATTTAAGAATTAGTTGCGTGTATTCATACATTCATACTTGCAATCACACTTAAAATTTTTTTTTCATAAATTTATAAATTGATTTATTAAGAAAGTTAAAGTATAATAATATGATCATGTTAGAATAAAAAGAGGTGAATGTTCTTGCATGATTTATTTTATTTTTCAGAGTTTTAACAACCACAGCCATATAGTATGTTAGTAATAAAAGATTTTAAGATGGAGATAACATAGCAAACTTAAATGGACTATATAATAATTAGATGGTCAATGAATGATCAATAGAAAGTGAATCAGGTAATGTTTAGTTTACCATTTCGTGTTGATTGATTTACAGTGTTAGAATACTCTTATATGATGAGTGTATCTGTTTTTACAACAAAACATTAGTCAGCTAAAAATAATAAGAAAAAATTTCCCCTATTATGACTTATAAGATAATAACCAATATCCAATGATGTCTAACTTTAAAAGCTTATAAAAAAGAAATTTAATTTTCTGGTTAATTTTTTTTTCATTAAAGGTAAAAAAACTTATATAGAATCCTGTTAGGTTAGATAATTTTCAGTTGTGACCACTCGAATGTACAAATTAGATTCACCTTTGCACCAGAAAAGTTACCAAAGTTGAAAATCTAATCATTATTTTGACGACTTATAGAATAGATACAAAAAAAAACTTATAAAGAATCTCATATTAAATTTTCAAATCTTAAGTATAAAGAAAATTTTTTTTAAGAAATTATTTTAAAATAATTTGCATATTTCTGTGATTTTGACAAATTTTAGCAAAATTTTAATTTTAAACACTCACACAAAATTATTTTGAATTCATGCTAAGATTTTTTTTTAATTACACTAATAAATACTTAAAATCAATCATGTATTAAATTTTAAAAAATTATAATAAAAACATTTTATAAAAATTTGATGTATCTACTATAATTTTTTTTTGTTTTTGACTAAAACAAAGTAGAATTTGGCAAAAACTGATTTTACATAAAAATCCATTTTTCTTTTTGTTTTTTTTTTCCCCAAAATACAATTTTTTCACAAAAATGTTGATTTGTAACAACTTAAAATATTAAGAAATATTTTCAAAAACATCTGTTTTCTGAAATGAGTACCCAGAGTTAAATGGATCACTTTGTACAGGCGGCTTTGCTGCTAGTTATATTTAATTTTTAAATGTTTTATTGTATGAAAGGCAATTATCAATTTATTTTAATAAAAAAATAGCAGTAAACTAATAAGATGTATAAGAATTAAATAATCACAAAAAAATAACTTCAATAAAGTCAAATGTTTTACTTACGAGATTTCACTAGATTTGTCATCAATTTTCTCAGGTGTTGTTTCAACTATTTTGGCAGTAGATTCTACTTTAATAGGTACAATTTTTTGATCTGCTTTATGCCTTTGATGCACCTTAGGTTGAATAATAAATTTATTTTCTTCAATTTCCTTGTTCTGAAATAAATAAGAATTATTTTTTTGAAGTCAAAATAAAGTCCTTAAATTAGAAATAAATGTTTTGTAAGCAGTATGATATATTAAGTTATTAAAATCTAAATTTAATAAAATTATTATACGAACTATGATGGCATTATGGAGAAATGGAGAATACAATAATCGCTTATTCTATTTCTATATATTTTTTAAATTAATTATTATTTTACTAACCTTAGTAGAAATATGTCCCAGGAGAATAGATGAGGTTGTTCTAATTTCACTATTATTTGTGGGAGAAATTGGAATCACCGCTTTTCTATGAATTGGTGGAGTATTACCTAAAATTTTTGATAAGTTTGAACGTGCAGAACTGCCCCCATACATAACTTGAGAACAATTTAAAGGTGACTTTTGGGCAAATAATTTTTGACGCTCTGACAACTGATAATAATACACATAAGTTAATTAAAATTAATATTTCATTTCCTAAAATGGAACTATCAAATATATAATGGATAACATACTTCTCCATAATTCACAAATGTATCCCATCTAAAAGATGCTGTGGATACGTGATTTGTTGATGTTTCATGAAATTTTAATGAAGATTGTTGAAGTAATTCATTCTCTCCTAAAATTAAATATTTGATAAAATGTCAATTTAAAATTTTATAATCCATTTAAAAGAAACAAAAAACAAAAATTGTCTTTAGTATGTATAAATACCATTAAAATACTTTCATGTAAATTATTGAGAATTGGCTGGGCTAATTTTATAACTTAAATAGTGCTTCAGCAAGAATAAAATAAAACTATAAAAGAAAGTAATCTCCTATTTTATTTGAAATTTTTATTTTAAGTATACTTCATAAAAAATAAATATCAAACAAAATAATCAAATATTATGGCATTATCAAATCCAATAATGAATTGGCATGTTTAACACTAAAAAAAATTTGAAATATTGTTTTTCTTAATTATAAAAATACTGTACATTTAGTGTAGTCATATTTATGAATACCTAATATATTTTATCTTCAATAACAGGATTAAGCCCAATTTACATGTACATTTTTATTGGTTTACATTAATATTTTGTAATAGTCATATTCTGCATAAAAATTATTTTTCGAAAGAGAAGGAGGGATATATATTATAACAAAATTAGATTTCCGCTTTAGATACATGAATTATATAAGAAATCCCAAAATGTAGAAATTACAATTTTAATTCAAATTTATTTTTTGTTAACGATAATTTATTATAGCTTTTAAATATATAATATTTAACAATCATGTGTCAACTGGAGCAAAGAGCACATTTTTTAAGATTCCGATATGATTTTATAATTTGCAATTAATTTAAGTGCACATATTCTTTCTTTATGCAAATTGCAAAGCCAATCACTTTTGCTTATAATTAACTTTTTATTTAAGGTTTATTCACACAAATTTAAAAATAAACAATCAATTAACTTACTTGGCTTAATCAGTTTTGATGAAGTTGGTGTTAAAAATTCATTGCTAGTAGATAATTTGTCTAAATTTAATGATCTTTTTAAACCTAAAAAAATATATTTAATTACAGTCTTAACATGCATTAAGCAAGTAAAAATCATTAATTGTTAATAAATATATTATTTATAAAACTTTTTTTATTCTTATCAATAACTTAACAGTATTACTTCATATTATTAGCTCTGCGATTCTTGAACTTAACCAAGTAAAAATGTATTTGGAATGAGTTAATTGCTGTTAAAAGAATCATCCTAATTTAACCAAACCAATATACGTGTAATTATCTTTGAATATATATTGGAAAAGAACTAGATTGGATATTCTAAAATTAATTTACTTTGAACATAATCTTAATTAGAAATTTGTTGTTGAAAACAATAAAAATTATCTTTCAATTAATATAACATATTTCAGGTCAGGGATGTAATTTTTTATTATTATTATTATTATTATTATTATTACTTAAGAGTATAAAAAAACTCTTTTCTTTTTATGTATTTTATATTCAAATAAAATTAAAATGATAAAACTTACCAATTATAACTGGTTGCTTATTTGCTGTAACTATTGTAGGTGTCGATGCAGCAAAATTGAAAGCTGTTTTTGAACTGGGTCGGTTAATATTTGACAAATCTACAACATCGGATTTTCTTTTAAGAGAACCTTTATTTAAAATGACACAGTAATTTTAGTAATTTTATAAATTCACAAATACTGAGAAGTTATTTTTGTAGAAAACTACTTCTATTGTACTAATGAAATAATAAGAACATCAACAGTATATCATAAATATAAGTATAAACGTATCTATATAGGTAAATATATATATATATATATATATATCTATATCGGAAGGGTTTAAGCATGAGTATATAAACATATTGGTATAAAAAAATGTACATTTATTTTTAATTTAATACTTTTAAAATGTATACAAAAAATAGTATAATGTAAATGCAGTATAAATTATTTTATCTTAATTATAATATGTAGTTGGATCTTTTCTCATTAGTTGTTGTTTGTGGTAGGAAAATAAAGCACTAACACATCAATTAACATTATACTTGATACAATATTTAAATATAAAGGTAATCATAGTAGTATCAATGCCGTATGTAACTGTTAAATAATTCTCAAAATTGAAAAATAAATAATATCAAATATTTACAATTGTAAAATAGTGATATTATTTAATGAATACTTTATCTTTGAACATATTAATTACAAAAATTAAAACGTGATTGAGTGGATCTAGGGGTCCCTTAAGTATCCTCATGCATACATTCCTAAAATAACAGTTAACATGAAATAATTAATTATTAATATGTTATAGCATAATAATTCAATGATTAATAAATGAGTGATAGATTTTTAATTTTAAGATCATATTATTCCAAAAATAAAATATACAAATTTTAATTAATTTAGTATTGATGCAATAAAATAAACAGGACAATTCTTATTAGCTAGACTACATAAAGAGTTCCGTGCTTTTCAATGAAACAAAATTGTACACTACTTATTTTTGAATAGAATATTATTTAATAAGTCTATGCATATTTTGTATTACTAAGCAACAAGTGCCAAAAACTTGTAAGTTAGATACTATCAGATAAAAATAAGAATAGAATGCAAACAGTCAAGCAGATATTAAGTGTAGCTATACACTATAAATTAGAATATTCTTTTTAAAACAATAACTATACTGGGCATAGATAAAAGTAAATAAATGTAAAGACATGCATGTTATGAATATATACATAACTAAGAAATACTGTTTAAAAATATGGTACAATTTTAGTAACTTTAAAATATTAGTTAATCATAGAAAATTATAAATTAAGACATTTTTTAAGCAAATCTAATACTTGCAACCAAATGTTTCGCTATCCTAACGATATAACTATAACAAAAAATATTTAATCCAACCTATAAATATGACTATAATTTATAACTACCAACTGATTATTGTAGATTATTACAGTTTAAAATTTAACGATTGGTTATTATTCTTTACCTAACAATTTAATTTCGAAAATCTAACTTGGAAAAAGGTATTTTAGCTTAACTGGTTATTTCTTTAGGAAGTAATTAAATTAATTAATATTGATATTTTGTATAAATAATAGTAATTTAAAATCTGTTTTCCCATGATACAATTGTGAGACTAAATTCCTGTTAGAGTTGCTCCTATGTATGAGAGTACAAACAAAAATATAAATATTAAATAATGGTCTTTGCTGCCGAGTTATTAAAATCAATAATATATATATATATATGCTACATATCCTAACAAATGAAAATTGTTCCTTATAACATATATTTGATTGCATATTTTAATGGATAATTACACTATGAAATTAAAAAAAATATATAGCTATAGGTATATAGTATAACAGTTTAGAAGTTTAATTCTCAAAACTATTTAAGATAATTAACCCACTAAAATCTTTTATTTATTTAAATTGAAAATATTAAAAAAAAAAAAGTACGAACAATATAGTGTTATAACACATTCAGAAATCATACAGAATTCATGTTAGTACAAATACTATTGTGTACCTGATTTTAAGAATAAGGTTTCACAATCATACTTACTTCTATTGCCAATTTCATGGCTTTGTAAGGAAGTACTTGGTTGACTTGTAAATTTTGGACTTTGTTTACTTGTACTTGGTATGCAAGTAACGGCAGATATCTCTGGTAAAAGGACATTCACATCTACACATTTACAAGCACAACAGTTAAAAAAAGTAGACATGAGACATCACAAAATTAGCATTATAGATTATAACTTACTTGAATTCCTGTGGTTGTCACTTGAATTTGTAGGCTGGTATTTGGTGTTTGTAAATGAGTTGTGGACGGTGCACAGTTTTTTTACTGGAGGTTGATCATCGTTTTCAGTCGTTGACGTAGGGTCGTCATCGGTTTGCGCATCGCTGATCAACGTATTCATCCACGTCATTCCGGGTATATATTCGGACACGCGTTTCGTGACCCTCCTCATAAAAGACTAAAAAAGCAAAAAAAAAATTTTTAAAAAATTGACATCAAAATCGCAAGACGGACGTATCAACTGCCGCGCCGCACGAGACCATGTGATTCGAGCGGCGCAAACGGGCGGGAAAATTACTAGGAAATCATCGGACACGACATAGCCGATCGGAGTAAAACTTTGTGACGTTTAGACCTCTACTTACGTTCGATTTGTCGTACGGCTTCATGGCTTTCGGGGCCCGATCCCATCGACACACACACAAACTGCACGGCTCAACGTACGCGCATCGCACAGCGATCGGACATTCGCGAAAAGGACATATTCGACGGAGAAAAAAACAAGGCAACTAAATACTGTACGCACTTCGTGTCGCGGTCACCGTCGTTGTAATTTATTTTTTCGATTTTGCAACAATTATATTACCGTTGTTATTATTTTTATATTTTTTTTTTATTGTTATATCCCTAATCGTTGTTAACGGAGAACGCGATCGGCACACAAGCGTAGGGACGTGACGGCCATGATGGATAAACTAGATCAGTCCGTCGCGCGCGACCAGATACATTGTGACCAACGAAATGGACCGATGACCGTAAGGCCGGCTACACTGGTCATGCGCTACCGTAAAAATGCCGAATGCGACAGATAGAGCGCGACGCCGTAAAAGTACCGTCGCCGAAGAATTTCCCTCCTTCCGGGCAGCGGCGTCGCACCTGCTGCTACTGCTGCACTACCCGCTCTTCGACTGGTAGGCGGTGGCGGTAACGGCGGCGCCGATGACCGGTTTGGTTAGGTTAACCGCCGGGTAACTTTCGTATTTTTCAATTTTCTCCAGTCGCAAGTGTCACGCCGTTCCGGTTTGTGTAGTCGCGTTCCGTTCATCGTCCGCCGTCAGTTTTTGCGCGTCGTATCCGTCGTACAAATATTAATTGTTAATTTCATTGGCAATCTTGATTTGATCTCTGCCGAATGTGCCGCGGAACACGACCTTCCACAATCACATAACCACTCTGCAGTTTGCAACTTACACGATTTATTCCGCAGGGGTGCTCCTCTTCTCTGTGCTGCAAGATGCAGCGATCGTTTCTTCTCGTCGTCTTGACATTAACAGGTAGGCGTAATTTATTTACATACATATCCATGCAGTGTGCAACCTGAAGTGCCGCAACTACCGGGGGTGCCAAGTTTACCCTCGACTTTGGCCGTTAGTTGTACCTGGCCGATCGGTTTGATTTTAAATTTATGATATTATAATCTACTGGTGTATCAAACTGTGATTTATACCAATTTTGCCTACCAAAATGATTATTTGAAAATTACATTTTGACTTGGCCGCATAAAATATACTTGTACCTCTGCCGAATAAATACTTAGTTGCGGCACTGTTGCATACAACGTGACATAATTACTGCTTTTATATAATTAATACTACCTGCATACAAATTATTACCTTTATATATTGAATATTGTTTCGGGAATTTGGTGTATCGTGGCCAAATATATTGTATACTTATATAATATAATTAAGGCGAATAAGAGCAAAGCTTCCTGAAAGAAAGTTTTTTTGTTACAAAGTTAAAAAAATTCTTAATGGCTAGCCCATTTCTGCTCACTAATTTTTTCCTTCTAAACGGGAAAATAATTATTCATAACTATTAATTTAAGCCCAAGTTATACCTATACATGTTTAGGTAACCTATATAAATATAATAGGTAGCTGTTTTCTGGACCGTTGGTCAAAAAGTTCTTTTACGACTAATGATATTTTTTATAGGATAAAATATGAAACACACAATTAAACTTTTTAAGTTCCTAACCATTGATCGTAGGCGTGACTGTAGGGGGAGCAGCTAAGATAAACCCCAGCTTCCTTTCTAGATACTTGTTTCTCCCCATAACATCAATATGAATATTACAGTAGGTACTTAGTTGTAAATCATTAAATTTAACTATCCGTAACAAATTATCAGATACAATTTGTGTTGCACTCTTTATTACAACAGTCTGTCGTAATCTAAATTACCTTTTAGCTTTAGATCATAAAAATTTAGTTTTGAATCTCAATCAACTTTTATGACAACTTACTATTGAATCAAATACATTTTGACTGGAGCTCACGAAAAATATTTATTAAGGTTTACGTAATTTCCAACTAACTGTCAAAATATATGCAGCGATGTCTAAGAAAACGAAGTATTGAAATCAAAATATGAAAATATACGTGCTACAAATTTTGGTTATTTCATCAACAACGTTGATTTAGTACTTACTTAGCATAGGTACAATAAGATCCAGCTGAAATAATTAAGATCTATAAGAAAGTAAAATAAACAAAACAATGATTTCTTCACTGATGTTTTATACATTTTTCATGTCATTACCCGTAGTTTTATCATATGAATAAATTTGTAAAAAATAATGTAGGTACAATTTCCCTGCAGTGTCTTAACGTAGCAGACGGTAGAACTACACGGACTTCGCGGCACTCCTCCACTCTGCGTTTAAACACCATGTCCCGGCTAATTGGGTCTAGAGTCTAGAAAGAAAACTTATATTAATACTGCTAATTTCTGCATATTATGTAAATTAATACTTATTAATTACTAAAATGATGTAACTATTATAGATGGCCGTTTTTCAAGTAATGAAGATCTAATAGGTAAAAACGAAAAACACAAAAAACAAAGCGTCTATATATAGGACCTTTTAAAAAAAAAAATATGATTATTATTAGGTAACTAATACTATATTATACAATATTATATAAATAAAAAACGGAATCAATTTTTTTAGTTTTGAGAATCATTTAGCAATTAACATTATCTAGAAACACCTTTACGAGGTGATAATTTCTATATATTAACTTAAAAAAATTGTTTTTATATTTTTATTAAAAATTTGACTAAATTCTTAGTAATATTTAAAAAGCTAAATACAATATAATATGCCTGTTTATTTCAAAATAATTAGTAAAGTTACTATACAATTATATATATATATATACCTATTGTATATTTTTAAATATTAGATTACCTATATTTATTATACTTAATTTGTTTTATCCTGCATTTTTAGCATTTTGGAAGTAAACGGTAAAGGTGCTCAAAATTAGCTTATAATCTAAAGGCAATTGACATGTATCCCAAAGCACAACAACTGCCACCACTAATATCCAAATTCGCCGGAACTGTATTTTACAAAATAGGTGCTTACACGAATACATGATTAGGTACTCGTAATTTGCTATTTGCCACAAGTAATAAACTTTGCATATGCATATACATTTAAACTGATAGTTTGAAAACGTCCAGGTTTTTTTCTTATGATAATTATTTTTATAACTTTATAAAAGCCTTGACTTAAATGTTAATAAAAAAAATGTAATATTTATTGTTTTATTTTTTTTCAAAAGATTTTAATTATTATAGGGAGCTCAAAGATATTGGGTTGTCTTATTATGTAGGGCCTTGGGGGGAAACTATTTGAACTGAAGAAAGTCCTAATTTTATTTTATCGTATTAAGACCATACAAAAATGTAAAAAGAATAAATATAAAATTACCGAACATCCTTCATTATTTGTTTATACTTATTGTACCTACTTGTTTGGAACGACAAAAACGAGAATAATTGGTTTATGCTTTCACATTCCTTATTTTTATAATTTCAAATTTTTTTTAATACCTTATTTACATTTGAATTATTTATTAATTATGTTTAATTAAAAAGTATTTATTTCGATATTTACATTTCCTAAATTTTTCAGTATTAAGGTTTATGCATATAATTCCATAAAATATGCTCTACGGTAGGTACCTACATAATGTATGTAAATATAACTATGTAATCAATAGTCTAAAATTGTAAATGATTTGTGGTCGGGGATGCTAAAGTTTCATAACTTCATAATTGTTTCTATAATCAATGTTATATGATCAACTTTAAAAAAATATGTTATTTATTACCATTGTCCATTTGTGATATAAAAATAAAAGTTTTAATGATCCTATGGAAAATATTGCCATTGTTTCCAATTCATAAAAACATGAACATTTATTTTTTTTTAATTTTTTTAATATATAGTAAAAAATTAACTCAATATTTTAGATAAATAAAATTGTTGACTTTTTAATTATTACAAAATAAAAAGTAATATTATTAATATTGTAATATCTAGAGTAATATGGTAAAGTATTACCTATAGTTTATTGCAAAAAATATATCATTATTCCATGCGTGTTAAAGATTGAAACTTGACGTCAAACCTACAATTATAAACATCATAAGAAACAATAAGGGGAACGCTTAAATAGTTGTTGATTGTTGATTATTATGATAATCACCATTCACCGTAGATTTAAATTCAGGTTACACTAGGAAATTCATAGAAATGTCAGTGCGATAATTTTGAAAATTGGAGGATGATTACAACATAACCAAGAGCCACTCGGTCATTTGACACGGTTGTTTGTTTCGCTTATGATTAGCCCAGATCGTTTTTCTTCCGTAAGTCCTCCGTATTTGCTCCATATAACACAATATGTTCTATCACTGTACACTTCTATGACCTGTGTAACATGCTTTACGTGCTCTATAGAATAACAAAAACAGTAGTTTTTTTTTATAATCATGAATAGAATTTTTGTGGTTACGTATTACAATTACACAGTATTCAATTTATATTTTATAAATAAGTAGTACTAGTTGTTATTGATAAAATCACTTTGTCGTTACGAATGATATAACGATTTAGTTATTAATTTATTGATTTTAGATCATTAAACTCATGATTTAGCTTAAGTATCATTCTAAGAATAATTTTCTTGACTAAAGTAATGCGTGTATAGCCATGTAGAAATAAATACTAAACATGATCATAAATTATAACAGAGAAATTTTAATAATTTTTATTGTTTTATCTTTAATATTTTTTTCAATTTTATCTGCATGACTGTTTTTGTAGTAGGTACTATAACAGAGTGATTCACCGAAAATGCTCAGTGCTTATCTCCTTTTTCTTCTTCAATAACTCAGTTATTCAGAATCTGATTTTTTAATTTTTAAAATTTATTGCATATTTATATTTACATTTTTATATATTATACTTTACACAAAATTGTATTATGTGGTATTTGATCAAGTTCTCGAAACATGATATCAAGAGCTCTCCGAACATTTGGAGGAAGGTAATAATGTAATTTTAATATTTGGATCTTATATTATTCTCCATCACTTATAAGTGTAGAGAATCATATACAGATCCTTAACTTAACCATTAACACCCAAGTTAATACCAGTAAACGCGTCCTTAACGCAGCGTTTAAAATCCTTTTATACTATCTTTTTTTTTACATTATTACAGTGCTTAAAGACCATATTTTTAAACTTTTGAAATTATTTGTACTAGGTATACTTAATAGGAGTGCCTTGTGGAGATATAAACTTTTGTTTTTAAAATAATGACCCTCCCTCTTCATTTTTCTTTATGTAATACATTATTTAGCTGATATTATTATGAAGATTTTGACGTATCGAAATAGAAATTTGAACGAGTAGTTTTTAAGTGATTTAACTTTATGTACTAAAGATAATACTAGGACCATGATAATTGGTAATATAAAATTTTGAATAATTTATAATTTATAAAAAATGGTCAAAGCATAATAAATACTAGACCCGTATTATATTTAATTTATATTTTTATAAAATCATTTTTAAGGACTATTATTTTTAATATAAATATTCTAATAACTAAACTACTCGTTTGAATTTTGAATTAATTACATTAACATTTAATAAAAAAATATTTTATTAAAAATTTATAATAAAAATGAGGGAGGAGGTAGAAATGTAAAACAAAAAATCTCAAGAATTTAAAAATTTCACAAATCAAAATTTTAATTAATCCGTTATTCATTAAATGAAAAAATGGAAGTAAGTATGCTTGGTTAATCATAGCACTGTACATGTGTTATTTTTAGTATCAATTTATAGCAGTAGGTGATTAGATGAATCACATAATATAGGTGTGTTAAAAAATATCATTACAATAAATATCTACAGTATAATATTATTATTGAATATTATAAATGTAAGTTGTATGCGAATGAATATATAGAGATATTTGTTTTGCCTTTTTGACTTTTGAGTAATATACCCCACATGCAATGTTTTGAAAATTTTTTTTAAAAAATCAAATAAATTTAATAGACATTTTTTTCTACATAAGCACTTTTTAAACAGTAGTTATATTCCCTGTAATTTGTTTTAATATCAATTTGGTTTTACAGGGTTGGCAGGATGTTGGGCAACTTCAACTGAAACTCGATGTAAGTTTCCTGGTGCACCAGCACACTCAACTGTATCGTTTTCCAATGATACGTTAATCGTTGGTACAATAGCTACGTATACTTGCGAAAGAGGATTTGAACTTCTAGGGCCAGCAAGAAGAGTATGTGAATCTACTAATGAATGGTTACCTGAGGGAATACCGTTTTGCGGTAAGTTTCAAATTTTTTTTCTTAATTTGAACAAAATATATAATATAAAGATACGTAAAAATGTGAAATATAGTTTTATGTAACCATATAAATTCAAAATTTAAATAATGTTTGATCAAAGACTATTTTTTTATATATATTTTGAGTTTTTGATTCATATTTAATCGATTAAAAATGGTATCCGGCTTTGTGAAAGACACGCACGTTATATTTTTAAACTGTTAAAGTAGGTATACTGCTAGAAAGTCTTCAAACTTATTCTATACTTAACGATTACTTTCCTTATTATTTTTAATTTTCCATATAGTAACAATTGATTACCTACTATGTAGAAGAACAGTTTATCTTACAAATAATATTTTTTCCTTATGTATTTTTAATAAACATTATGTCATTCTTTTGTTGTTGTTTTTGAACTTTCTCTCACGTTTTTAAGTAGTATAAACATGATTAAAATAAAATTTAATTATTTTTACTATAACAGCTACATTTTGTGGAAGTAGTAAAATGTTTGGAATATTTACAGTATATTTTATTATAAATTGATACGCTTATAACTCATATAATGTAACTTAATATAGTGTATAATGTGTATATAATATATATTATAATGCAATATAGATAAATTTAATATGCGAATGATGAGATTATGTATGTATATCCTCGAGTTTACGTTGACAAAAAACACGATGATTTTTTAGTAAAATTAATAGATACCGTTGGCCAAGATCTTAAAAAAAATAGTATCATGATTGTCGTTGGTTAGAATCATACAAAGTGGGAAATTATACTCGTAAATTTAATGCTCCGTGAAAAAGTATATTTTCATGAGTAAAAAATATGGAATTTATTTTATAACAATAGTATACCGCTGATAGTTCGACAGATTTTAGTACCGTAAAAAATTGTAGTATGTTATCCACAACAACAGCAAAATATCGATTAAAAAAATATTCCCTAGAAAAATAGTCATTAAACCTTAAATATAACTATTTTAAACAAACTCTTAAACTATAGAGATATGATATAAATGATTTTATGTATAATTCTCGTAAATAATGTAACTGATAATTAACTTATTTACTCATAAATATTAATGCATCTATTCATTTTAGTTTGTAAATAAAATTGTTTTTAGATGATTCTTGAGTTAAGATATTCAAAAAGTAGCAAATTCATATAATATCATTACAATAAGTTATACCTACTTATAAATAGGTAAATGGTGAATCGTTTATATTTTTAAAATCAAAAAATTAAATGTAAACTTAAAAGAAGAATTAAAATAACTTAATTGGTTTGACAATCACTGGACTATACCTACCATATATTTATAATTAGAATATATTGTTTTACAATAATATAATTTTATGTACCTATATTGCATTTCTTATCTACCTAAAAGATGAGTACTGAAACGTGTACAATTTGAACCATGGGAAATGTTGAAACAATTAATACATTTTTAGTAAGGCGTTCAATTCTCATTTATATCTAATGTAAGAAGTGAAAAGCTATTTTGTATGTAACCCTATTATAACTTCCAAAGTGGGTGACGTATTCATTCCTGTAACCTATCAATTTTTGTGGCCAGCACTATTAACTCCAGTATTCTATCACGGGACAAACCAATTACGTATTGGTAATATAAGTTATTGTATATAGTATAGGTAGTATATATTATATACTCAATGGTATAACATATTTACGTATACACGGAACATACACATATATAAATATAAAGAACCTGTTTTTTTTTCGACTTACAAAGTTACTCTTGCCACGTTGAACAATAAATTAAAATAATCACAGTTAAGAAAAAAAATAGGTGCGTGTGTTTATATAGGAATAGTGGCTTTAATATTTGAATATACATATTATAATACTATCATATTGAAAACGAAAATGAGAAACACAATGAGAACATCGACAAAGACGAGTGCACTTATTATCTTATTGATATTTGATGACACATAAAAAATATTTTCTCGATCAAACACAACATTAATTTTATGTCACACACTCGCATGGAAATCCTTTTGTCACCGTGATGAATTTAAACACGCTATTATTATGATACTTTGCGTGTTATGTACACGCTAATACGTGGCCCAATTTTTTCGGACATACTTCTACGTCTTCTCGTATTATAATAGTCATAATACCGCTATTACAACGGTAAACTACACCTTCTCGCCTGCGTCTCGTTTCATTCCACCGCACGTTTAAATCTGACAATCGGCACCTATCGTTGCATGATAATTGTCAATCGGCATGAGTAATCGATGAGTTTGCCAAATCATTATCAAGGTAGCAATCGTTCAAAATTCAATAGCTATTTGTTTTTTCCTAACCTTAAAATTCCAACAATCCTTATAGGGATAGGGATTTTTTTTATTATCAAATGAAAATATCAAATTCACGAGTTACAATAATAATGGGTAAGACCATTTAGAGATAACTGATAATTAACTTTTTATTGTTTAACAAATGGATGTTTATAACTGTGTTAATTGAGAAAGTTTGAACTTTATGATAAAATGCTTACCTTTTATTTTTACATTAATTGTTTTTACAATATTCTCGTGTAAATAAAAAATATTTAACTACATTTTTTTATTTAATACTTACAATTTAGTCACGTTTTACAATACAAATTAAATATTTCGTTCATAATTGCTTTTAAAAAGTAAAATAAAAACTATATCCACCTAATTTAAAATATAATTATCAGATATAGATACAATATATCAATATATAAAACAATAATTAATATTTCACATTGACGAACATTCAAAATAAAAATGTATACCAATATATAATTGTACAGTGTCTATTAGATTATATTTTATAGAAATTTTTATTTTAATTGGTTTTCATACGTAATAATTATACAATGTGTTACCTGTAAACTAGTTGAATTCCTAGAATCAGAAAATATTAAATTTATTCATGTACATAAACTATGTCATCGCTTTTACGAACAGTTAAGGATAATATAGACTCGTATGATATGTTGTTTGCATTATTATTATTAATAATTGATATTTTATTTATTTTATGAATTCTTTTTCAAATTCGATTCGGTAAATTATGAAAACATGCCTTATTACTACCTTCCTATTATTAAGTATAATTGAGTAACAGAAAAATAAGTATTTTTATTAAAACATACTTATACGATGAACATCTTCAAGATATGTGGGTAGGCAAATAATGTTTTTTTTAAGAGTCATCTGAGCGTTATAAATCCGTAAGATTCGCACCATAATTTACCATTTAAATAGTACATGGATAATGAATTTACCTATGTCGGATAAGCGTGGTCTCTTAACCTCAATATAATATGTTATTGTGTAGGTAGTGGAAACACATTTAACCAATATTTCATATTATATTATACGCAAGATGAATTTAAATAATCTTTTTATATGATCGAAAATATACTAATAAGAAATATTTTATTTTTGTCATAATAATTAATTTATGATTCTTAATTTTTTTTTAAAAAAATCTAAATTTGTTCAAACATATAATTAATAATTATTTATGTACTAACATAATTTTAAATGCAGAAATATAACTATACATAATATGAGTCCTCAAAGATTGGTATACTGTGCTGGCAATGGTAAAGGATATAGTCTACTTATTGTTACCTAAATTATACATTCATACGTTCATACATATAGGCATATGAATAAATGATACTATGATAGAGTAAACAAAGACGAACAACTTGAAAGTATGTGCGTGACGTATTAATGAATTAAGTTTGAAAGGTTGGACTTCACTATATCCTTGTAGTTTATCAAGCATACTATAAACCTAAAATTTTATTGAGGTATCATAATATCTACTATAGTTTATAATTTCTATATCTTGATTTATTTTTAGAAAATAAAATTGATATTTCAAATTAAAATGAATATAATATTAAACTTAGATAAAGAATAAATAAGTAGGACGAGTCAATGCATATAATGTTATGAATATAAAATTGATATTAGTACCTATACCTATAGAAAAAAAGACCTAATGACAATAAATATAAAGACATTTGTAGATACAGTTTTACAGGTTTTACTTATGCAACTATGTAAGATTATAAGACTAAATTAACTAAATATAAATGGATGAAGTACAAAAAAACATCTTAAGCATATTATATGAAAAACAATGTAATTTAAATTACAATGAAATTATTAACTATTATACAACAAAATTATTCTTAGGAGTACCAATACTTTTTCTATTCAACCAATAATTTTACTGATGCTAAAAACCTAACAAAAAAATTTTGGTACTAATATTTAGTATATTGACCTTTTTTTTATAAAACTTATATAGAATTAAAAATACTAGAAGAGTGCAATTTTACTTACCTAAATATTAATAAACATTAAATATACATATTCTAAAATAATACATTTAACTATATTATCTTTGTATAAGTATACTTACATAACTACATATTTAAAATAATGTGTATAATAAATAAAAATGATAAACAACTATTTACACAATAGTTATTTTATGTTAGACTGGCTTAATGAGGCTAGTAGTAATGTTTAAAAACATAAAACTATATTAAAAATGTTCCAGAAGTATAACTACGCAGTTTAGGACAAAAAAAAATAATACGTAATCATATTTGCATCAGGTCATTCTGTGCCAAATTAACGGTGCTTGGGAGACGAGCCAATATTACACAAAAAATACGTGATCTTCCTATGTTTGTGGGTGAAAATATAGGTCCTGGCCGCTTTTCAACTTCTAATGGGCAACGTCTATTATAAATTAAAAACAAGTTAAGCAGTCGCATTGTATTTAATAATAAATATATTAGATATTAGAATCATGATGGACAATACGTGAGGGAATTTGCTTTTATAAACATATATGAAATAAATAATTTTCAGTATGATAGACAGCTATAGCACATAAATTGGTAACGGTGTACAAAAAACAAACAAGTCTAAAGGCCAGACAAAGAATAAATTTTGAGGGTCTTTGTCAGTCATACTAAACATTTATTTCATTATTTGCTATGTTAATTTGTCATCAATGTGTAGCCTATATATCCATTGTAATACAGTGCTGATACGGTTTGATTCGTAATTCCTGGTTATAGTTAGTTAAGGCAATCCTAATTACTGAAAATTGAATTTTAAAACAAAAACTGTTTTTGTTGGTTGAATTTTTATTAATTCACTTTCTAATAAAAAATAATTTAAAGCTAGCAATAATGGGATGTTAGTTAATACTTGAATTTTATTAATTCAATCACTTAATACTTACAAATAGCATTAATAATTATGTGTGTGTATATATATATATTACACCACATCAAAATAAAAATAAATAAATAAATTATTTGGTCAATTATTTATTTGTATGATAGAAAAATATTACTACAAAATATTTTATTATTTTTACTAATTGTTCAGAAAATCATAAATGATAAAATTTAAAGTTAGAAATAATGTTAAACTACCAGGTAGATCTAAATGATTATTTTTTTAGATATAAATTTGTATTCACTTTCAAAGTATAACTATATCAGTTGAAAATGAAAAAAATATTATGCATTAAAATCACGACATAACCAATCGTATTTGCGTGTAAAAGTTTATTCCTGCACGATCTATGGCATTACGTTCTCATTTTTCGTGTGATTTTTTTTTTTTAAACGAAAGTTATTTACAGTTTTCATTGACCACAGTAGATCAAAGGGCATAACCAATTCCAGTCACGTTTTTTTCTACAAATACTAGGCTTAATCATAAATAAATGTCGTCAATAATATTATAAAACAATAATCATCTACTACGTAATATTATTTTCGTTAAAAATAACATTAAAGATGTGATAGTTTTTATGGAATTATAAATATTCAAAACAAAAGATGTAAGAACAACAACTTTCCATTAACAATCGTTGGTCAATGACTATAAACTGTACCTGTATATTATATGTATTGATAATGTACCTACATGTCTAAATATACTATATGTCTCTTATTCAAAACATTAATATTTGTAATCGTAAATATTGTATATATCTACAATTCTTTTATTGTTTTATAAAGAGCCAAATTTATCAATCTAAAGTTCAATGACATATCATTTCAGCAGTATATATTTTTTTGTATTAAATTGATTTAAAGCTATTTTTTTATCTCCAAAAACTATTTAATATTGACTACAATTTAAGAAAAACATGACTTAAAATACATTTTCTGATGTTACAATTATTAATAACTAATAAAAATTAACCATTTGTTAATTAGACTTGCAAAAGAAGGAACTTACCTTTTAAAACTAGTTAGCTTATTAATATGCCTGAAAATTTTACATCATGCATTCGTTATAAACAAAGCATATTTTTATTGTTTTAATGTCAATTATCAATAAAGTAAAGAATCTGTAAAAAAAATTGATATATATGCATTCATAATAATTAGCAAATAATCATATTGGTAGCGATTTTTCTGAGTGATTAGAGTTCACATTTACATATAACTATATAAGTATAGTTTTTTTTTTTTATTCTAAAAAAACAGGCGTGTTAACTCAATTTAATAAGAACGTGATCGTTTAATTTCCAATTATTTTGTAAAGAAAAAAAATCAATGACAAAATGATTTATCTTTGGAACACGTATTTAATCTTATAAAAATGTCCATAATAATATTACATAGCATTTTCAATCGTATATTGACTTATTAGTTACATTTTTTTTTAATACAGTCATAATTTTTTCGTATACTAAAATTGGCCTTAATCAACAAATAAATTTAAATATGTGCAATCAACAAAATTGAATATCTTTATTAAAAAAATATACGATTAATCTTAATATATATTATATTAGGTATATATTTCGCTATAGTATTGTATATTTACTTGAAACTCAGTTATAATGCTTTTATATTTCATACGGAAATATACTAATGACATTATTTAAACATTGATTTATCTTTCAAACTTAGAATATTTATTAGTAGTATCCAAGTGAATCACTCTACTTAAACTTAATTTTTTTTCTTCATATTTATAATGGGGAGGATGCGTAGGTATAGCATTTTGCCTCGTATGTGTATGTTATTTCGTGGCCTCCAGTTAGGTGAAGGCCACGGTCGGCTCTCATTGGTTTGCAACCGGTTCCGCCACAGCATCTAGGTCAAACATTCCGCATCTATATAGCGCCTTGTATCGCGGTATAAAGACGTAGGTACTAATATACTAGGCACGAAAAAATTTCACTGCAACTACTGAAAATATGTAGTACCTAGTATCAAACTCGGAATTCTCTCTTTCTTTTTATAACACACACAGCATGTATGTCGTTGATATTGTTAGGTTTTTATGAGTATTTTTGAGAATGCGTGAATTAGTTTCACGTCTGAATGCTTTAAACGATTTGATGATAAGGGTATACCCTATTTTATTTTGATATGCACAATAATCATTTCTAAATGTCATCAATTCAATTTTCAAATACATAATTGACATTTCCGAAACATATTGATTTTAAATAAAAATTCGACCTAAAGCAATTTAACATCTACTTTTCAGATATTTTGGATAAACTATCTCTTAAATTTATTTTATTGGGACAACTAACTTTAAGCTATAGTATAATACCATGTCATTATATTACGAATCGCAATCAGATATAAATATATAATTTTCCAAATTAAATTATTAAATTTGACTGTATTTTTACCTTATTAGCTTGTCAAGTACAATTAAACATGTTTTTGAACAACTATCATGTCTACTTTACTTAAATATAGATTAATTTTTCTACTTTAATAATATAAAATTACATCATTAGATAGTAGAAAAAATCTTCAAGGATAGTTCAATAAAGTAAAAGTAATTTCAAAGTAAAAAATTAAATATCGATCATTATCATTTTATATTGTTTCAATGTTAGCCTGTGAACTTGAATGTTTTAAAAGATGCACAACGGGACCTTGAGATGAAATTCTTAATCTATTGTTACTGTCTTAAGTCGTGACCATTTCACATTATAGGTATGTGTAATAACCATATAAAATATTTTATGATTTATTATTATATACCTATATATAAGGCCAAGGGCAAATATTTTGATAATCTACTTTCCTTTCTACATAATCAATAAATGTAAACTTATTTTGTTTTCACTTAATTTAATATTATAAAAATATAATATAGTAAAAATTGAATAACTACAGTTTAAATTTAGGTAAATCTAATTAAAACTGTATTTTCCTAAATTGTTAGATTTTGAATATTTAAATTATGTACATACCTTTAAAAATATATTCACATTTAATTCGAAACAATTATTTTTGTTTTTTTGAAGATTTTATTGATCGATTAGAAATTGTTGATTTTATTTTAACATTTAATAATATTTTCTTTCGTTTCCATTAAGTATTCTTTCACGAAATTTTATGCATGTAATGACATTTAATTAATATTTATAGAGATTAAACAATTTAATATGGTGTAATATAAAATATGAAAATTATGTTATATAAAATATGTATATAAAATTATGTTCATAACATAAAAGCATAACTCTCAATAGTCTGAGTATAATAATGGTAATAATACTTCTATTTTTATATTATTATTAAAATATTCTATAATGTAAAAATACATTATATCTGTCGTTAATTATTATTTATTAAATTAGATACACGTTTATACTGTAACAAAAGTATAACAACGAAGACAATCTTTATGAACAATGAAATTCATAAATAACTTTTAAATTATTTATTTAAACTGTTCACAATAATTATATTCTGATTTTCGACTATAATGTGTAATATAAGTTATTCCACTATAGATTAACTGAAGTTAATACGAATATTCTGTATTATATTTATATAATTTAGTGTCTAACTATATTTTATATATTGTTTATATTAGTAAGTTATTTCCTACATGCTGTAATTTTTTTGAATCTTTAAAATTTGTATTATACATTTTGAAAATATAAATGATATTATTTCAATATTTTGTTTTATATTAATATTGCGTTGGCTCATGAAATAATTATTTTCGAAAGTAAAAAAACGAGCAGGTGCATCATACATCGTTGTTAAATTATACGTTTTTTACTGTATGCTTATAGATAAACTACCTTACTACAAGGGGTTGGACCCTTTTAAACAACATTCAAAAACCAGTTGTTCCACTTTCTGGAAATCCACCCATGTCAAATTATAAACAAATCTCCCTCAAAATAAAGAAACACAATATTTGTTGTTCTTTATTAAAAAAAATATAAATTTTATCCACATACCAAAATTAATATATATATATAATGTTTGTACGATACCTGTTTATTATATTATAGTCATAATGTATTGGTTACGTAATTTACTGATTACGAGAAGTTATCTTAGTGCACTGGAACCTATAGAGTAATTCAATAAAAAAGTTGATCGATGTTCATTATTCATGCTTTATGAACAATTATATTCATTATGATGTCTACATGTATTTATACCAACATGGATATTAAACAAAGAATAGTAGTGTTTGTCGATTTTAAGTCAGAAAAACAAATCAACGAGATAGGTAAATAGAATATAGCAAACAATTGACATAAAATTTTCTTTTATTTATCAAAATCGTTTTTTTTTTAAACTTTAGGTTTGTTTGTTTCTAAATTCCTAGTTGTTAGTTATGTGAGATCGCATTCGTTTTTTTCTTTACTTGTATGCTTTGTCAAGTGAAACAATAGATCACGCAAGTGAAACTTTTACTGGGGGGTCATAACATTATCTCCCAGCAGGTCATCTATATTTCAAACATTATTCAAAAAAAAAAGAACAACGTTTATGTATGAAAGTAACAGTAACAAGCCCATTTTCATTGTTACGCTCAGTAGCCTGTTAAAATATATTATATACCTACACAACAAAAAAAAATTGGTCATTTCAATTATATATATATCATTTTTAATTTTTTGAAAGTCTAAATTAATTTAAGTAACAATAGTCAACAATTAAACATTTTAAATACATCTTTGTTAAACTTATTTAATAATATACTTAAATAAAATAAAAAGTATACTCTACTTGATTTTATTATTAAGGGTAAGAAGTAGTAAGAGTTGCATGACCTGAGAACCAATCATTGGGGCTTAAGGAGGGGTCGATTGACAATAGTCACAATAGTATAGTGTAATTTTTGCTTTTTGCTTATCCGTCGACGAGTCCACTCATTTGGAACTGCACAAACCACAGACGCTACACAAAAATGATGGTTTTCTTTGCCGATAGAATAAAGCACGTCGGTTATATTTTTCATTTACCTCGTAGAATGTAGACTAGAATACCGCGAAGAAAAAAATCGATCTGACGAATATACAACCGGTTCTACCTCACTTGAAACGTGCTCTAGGTTTTTCGACAATTCGCCTGTTCGACCAATAACTGTTAGCAATCACTGTGTTTTTTCGTCAATAAGTTCCTAACATAATCATCATTATTTTTGTTCATCGGTTTTTAATGGTTTAATACATTAAACAGCGTCCATGCGTGAGCATATTTTTTTACAAGGTGCAATTGAGTTTTTGATAATAATACCTCTAAGAAATTTTTAATTATCATGTTAGTATTAAGAATCGTATTAAGAAATATTGATCTAAAAATAAATTAATAAAATACCAGTACATCAAAGTAGGACTTGTATGTGTTTTATTATTTTTAGATTGTAAGTTGTAATAGTTATTAATTGGTATTTTAACTTAGGAAGTAAATATAATAATTTTATTTTTGGTAAATTCGACCTCCATCATTGTTACCAGTAAAATTACAATTATATAGAAAACACTACTCGCTTTAATCTCTATGTATCTATTTTATCGTATACTAAATACAAAATTATAAGTTGCTGGAAAGCACTCTTAAAAAACACAATAATTGTAAAGTGTAAATATTTATTTATTGATGCATTTATCATGAATATTACGTAGAATAAAGACTAAAGGCTTGATTACAAATATTTTGATAAATTATTAATGAAAATAAAAAAAACACATTTTTGGAATACAAATCATCCTTTTATCGTATATACAGTGTCCTTTAGGTAATGTTTAATGATTCTAAAAAATTAAATAATTGAGACTTCGTTTTTAAAATAGGTTTGTATACCTATAATTTATAAAATTAAACAAATCAAATTTTTACTACTTATACAAAAAATTGGGGCTAAGTTTTTATTAATCATATATTATTTATGATCTCGTATTATTTACTCTTATTTTATATAACTAAGGTAAAATAAATATTATTGCTTTTATTAATTTATTAGGTAATATTAAATTGTATTAATTTATTAATTAGAACATGTGAATTGAACGTATTTAAACGTATGCAGAATTCCTACACATTTCTTTTTAACTTTATATTTCCAAGCATTGATTGAACATTTGATAATTCTGTAGATATGGTATGGATTTTATTGATGAATTAATATTTTATTAAATACATAAAGTTTCCATGTATCATTTCAATTTTAAAACAGTCCAAAATTTAAATCACTTTGTAAAATTACAATGTTATATCAAATGATTCATTTCCAAGCAGGATTATGGGTAGGTACCTACTTAATGGTAAGATCGTAAGGAGAAAGATATTTCTTAAGTATGTAGGATGTATAGGTGCCTATAACCAATTATGTGATGATTAACAGTCAGGATTCCGTCTTAATGTCTGCGCTGGCGTGGTCAGGAATTCCATTAGGAAAAATGATAGTATTTTATGTCTGTTGACACAACTAATAATATAGGGTTTGTTGCTAACTATCGAGAGGTTGAATCACACGGACCATGACCACTCCCTCCGCTTTCACTGGCTGCGTTCCATCCGGCCGGAAGACCTACATATAGGAAAGTTTCCAGCCTATAACACCGTGCATACGCATATATTATTATATAAATATATGCATGATACTAACTATGTTATAAGCACACACGCATACACTCACACACGCATGTGTACTTACATGACGAAGTATATACTGAAAATGTCCCAAGTCGATTTTGAGTCATGGCTATGATAGATACATGATGTGTTTACTACTCTGTTCTCTTTTATATTTTTACGACACAATAATGTGTTAACATTATATTATATTATATTATATTATATTAATATGACTGAAAATAATGAACTCGAGTGATCCGGTAAATTATTACTATATTATAATACAAAAGCGTTTAAGAAAATTTCCACGCAGCTCCCGTGCGTGGAAATATATACCTATACCTGATTTAATGTTATTGTGTTAGTGCACGTATAATAATTGCTCAACCGAAGCGAAACAAATTGAATTCTCCTCGGAGGATCATGCGCGACTTCTTCCGGAAAAATTTAATCGATGTACAGTACCCATAAGTATATGTATCCATATAAAAACGACCAATGCATCAATGCAACGATCACGAACACAGTTTTCAGTTCAAAAACTAAACAATTTATCGCCATATCGTGTTATGTCTAGCATACAAATATTGAGATTATATTATTATAAGTAATATTCACGAGCGCTTGTATTTCGTGTAATCTATACACGGTTTTAAATGGAAAATAAATTGTACCCAAACGCAAACAAATATGAACAAAGAAAAAAAATTAAATACTGAAAATCAAAAACCCATACCTAATTAAAATAACGGATAAAATTTCTTTTCAATCTTTCTTTTTCTTTAAACATATTTTTTATTGTTATTATTATTATGGTTGAGATAAAAACGACGACGTTTACGCTGATCCATGTTCTATGACCCACAAACTCGATCGTTCGATACGACCGTGATGCTATTGGATCTTATAGTTTTACATGGCAAATTCGTTTTGGTTTTCACGCACAAACTAAAAAGTGAAGTAAAACGACTATTTAGAACTTGAGTAGACTAGACTACATGATAATCATTGATTGATTTATGAAATTATTATCATATAATATATATAATATGTATAATGGGTATATGTAATATCTATATACTATAAATAAAAAATATGAATAGGTTAGTTTTAATTTATTAAAAATTAAAATATCATATAGCAATATAATGTTCAAATGGTTAAAATTCTTATGAAAGAAAGTAGGATATCTACAGATTATAAAATAATAGTAAAAATTTTGGATTAAAAACATATTTCTTTAAATGATCCAGTATTTTTGCTGCTATAGTACTTTCGTTTTAAATATCTGTATAATACTCTAACTTATAAATTATATTATCTTATAATTACACTAGTTCTACGAGATTTCACTGTGGATGACATACCTACATATATATAGTCTTATTATATCGATATATATATAATGTTTTGTCGTATTCTGTTGTATAGTGTTAAATGTTGCTGCGGGCAAAGCGCCTATGCAAATCAGCTCAGAACCCGGCGGCCTACCTCAAAAAGCCATCGATGGTAGCACCAGTTCATTTTTCAGCCCCGAAACATGCACACTCACTAAACCGGAACGTACCCCATGGTGGTATGTTAATCTGTTGGAACCATACATGGTGCAATTGGTGAGACTGGATTTCGGTAAAGCTTGCTGCGGTGAGTATTTTAATTTAAAATTATTACTATGATCCAATGAAAATAAAACACTTTTCAGTTGATAGATTATTGTAATTCAACATTATAAACCATAATACCAAAAATTTGAAATAATGATGAGAAAGTATTTGATAATTATCAAATATAAATAATCAAGTCATAATATTATGAAAATAAATACGAATTAAAATAGTTTAATTAATTAAATCCAATGTACGCCAATATCTTAATTAGAGTAATGTAAATTAATGAAGTAGATACATTATTTATATTTTTTACATTAAGTTACGCATTTAAATTTATTTTAATTTTAATTTATTAATAGTACGATAACATCATAAAAATTAATAACGACATAACAACTTTATTTATTTTCAAATACATTTCCCTAAATGTGAGACCTATAAAAAATATATTTTAAAAATAATATGATAATATTTTACCGTTTAAGAAAAAACGGAACATAATTTAAGATATTAAAGATTAAAGACAAAGTGATTTTAACTGTCTGTAAATTTTGGGTTTCGCAAACAAACTAGAACCAAGCATTTGTTAAATTATTTCTTATTGACAATAACATGGTAAATGCCTAATGGAGCAATAGTACTAAAAACCTGAATATTGAAAAAATAACTTAACATCAAACGTTGAATTGATGAAATGGAATGTAAAATAATAATGGATAATGGAGATCATTATAAAGTAATACTAAATAGTATTACCATTAGAAGATATATTAAATTATTAAATAGGTATTAAATTCAGCCTATTAGGTCAATCAATATTAATATATATATATATATATATATCAATATATATTGTTCGATAATTTATACAATTAATTGGCATCAGACACCAAAATATTTTTTCCTACTATTTAAACAATAACTTTAATTCCAATGAATTTGTTCATGTTAACTTTTTATTCTAAAAAAAAAAAACCTCATATTTATTGATGCTCATGTTAGCTGTATGTGAAGTTTAATTAAAAATCATTTATGATACGTCCAATTTTTTCCACCTGAAATACGAATTATACTGAATAATCAATTATGTGCAGTTAGATTGTAGGTTTATTAAATTATTAATACATCGACATCGACCACAATATTATAAGTAATTTAAACTGAGTACTTACTCACATATCAACATTGATATCAAAATCATTTGTTTGAATACTATTGCTAAAATGCATTGAGAATTTTTCGATCAAAATTTTCTAAAAATTATCATTATAGATTTAATTAAAGAATACAATTTTAGGTCATCTACAAAAAACTATAAATAATTGAGAAAATTGCATAATTCAAAATTGTATAATTTACTGTATAAAAAAAAAGTAGTTAAATGACTGTTGGTGCAATAAAGCAACTACTACCTACCTATTTATCTACCTAGTAAAAAATTATGTAGGTAGGTAACGCTGCTTAACCCATATTCAAAACATATTTTGATTTCTCTGATTTTAATAGTTTAAATATAGTTATAGAACTGTATTCAATGTATAAATTAATTTTATATAACAATATTTTTAAAATAATGATTAATGGGTACTACCAGAAAATGTTATGGTCCAAAATGTATAGTTTTAGAAAGTATTTTTTATGGAATCAACATTGAATCATTATTGAATGTGCAAATACAGTTTTTAGTTATTTATTAGTTTAATTTATCAATTAAGTGTTTTATTTTCATTAAATATTGTTTTGACAATTTTTATTTTTTATAATAATTTGTTATGCATAGCTTCAAGCTTGTATACAAATAGGTATATCAGAAAATGTCGTACCATAATATTATGTTAGTCCCCGTTAATGATCAACTTTTTTATTTTTTATTTAATTCAAAAAATATAGATAGACAATTTGAAGATCTTATTTCTTTTCAATAATTTATATTAAATGTCTTAAGTATTGAAATGATGCAAGAAAGAAAATATTACAAACAATAAATTATATTATGTATAGATATTTCATGAAAAAGATAAATAAATACACAATTGTTTTCACTTCAGGAAGAATTTTATCACTATAAAAAAAAGTTTGTTAATCTAAATATAAATATTGTATTATTTTTGAGTTGTTTGTATTCATAGAGGTATTTTTGGTAAATTAGTTACAATGAATAAAACCAATTCACATTATCATTCAATATTCTATTAGCACGTGCGAAAAACATGCACAAGAAACCGGTCAAAGAAAGTGGTACCCACTATACTAGTATATTATATTATAGTCACTGTCTAACTACCTATATTGTCACTTCTGTAAAATAAAACAATGCAAATACATTTGATTTTTGGAAAATAACTTTTCACATGGTCTGAAGATTTCCCAAGCAATAGGGCTTGTCATAATGACACGATAAACACTACTTATGTTTGTTTACATTAAATTGTATAAATAAAATGTAAGTGTTACCTGTTAACTTATGTCAACATTGCTTACAGGTAAAAACAAACCTGCTACGATAGTCGTGCGAGTGGGAAATAATAGGCCTGATCTGGGCACAAATCCTATATGCAACCGATTTACTGGATTTATTGACGAAGGAAAACCATTGTTCCTTCCGTGCAATCCGCCTATGCCAGGAGCATTCGTTAGTGTCCACATGGAAACCGCTAATGGATCCACTCAGTTATCAATATGCGAAGCTTTTGTCTATACCGATCAAGTAAGTCTATAAAACTTATCGTAGTGTTATCGTAGTGTAAAAATAAAAGTCTAGTTATTCAAATATATTAGTTTAATTTAATTAATTTAAAATATATTTAATACATACTATAATAGTACAATAATATAATACTACCAATAACTAGTTGTTCCATACAATTCGGCTAAATTGTGAGTTATTTAAGTATTTACATTGTAAATAAAAATAAGCAAAATTCGTAAACCCTGCCACAAATTTATATTTTTAAAATGATAAAATTGTTATAAAGTAATGCCGTATAAAAATTATAAGTCGATGCAATTATTAGAAATTGTCATTGTTAAAACAAAATTTATCTGTATTTAAAAAAAATACTAGAGACTTAAGTCACTACTCTAATTCGGAACAATGGTTATGACTTCATTTATTCATATTTTTTCCAGGCGTTGCCGATTGAGAGATGTCCACAATTCAGAGATCAACCACCAGGAAGTACTGCTACATATAACGGAAAGTGTTATATATTTTACAACCGTCAACCAATGAACTTAAGAGACGCGTTAGGATTTTGTAGATCAAGAGGTGGCACATTGGTTGACGAAAGTAACCCTGCGTTACAGGGATTCGTTAGCTGGGAACTGTGGAGAAGACACAGGTAAGTTAAAATATATTTAATAGAAATATGTATTAGAATAAAAACTCAATTCTATGAAAGCCTAATATATAATATACATGGTGATTTACCAAGCATGTCAACCACTATTTTTCCTTTTGTGATTAATACATTTATTCGAATTTTGATTTTTTGATATTCTTAAGGACCGTATTTTCACATATTTAACATTTTTATTCTATATAAAAAGTGTCCTATGGTATTGCCAACGTTTTTATTTCAAATGAAAATCGCCCTTTATTTTTGTATGCAGAAGCTCTTTTGAAAATGTTTGGTGTATATAAAATTAAATTTGAACGAGTAGTTTTTGGATTATTTAATCCAAAGCACTATTATATCCTAGTACTTACATATATTTTAATAACTCAGGAACAACTAGTTCGAATATTGATTTAGATATTATACATCAATATTTTTAAATAAAATCATCTGCTTAACAATTTACAGTAAAAAATATTAATAAGTTATGATTTGAAAAAAAAATAAGTTTGTATTAATACAGGACACTCTTTAAATGATATAAAAATCTAAATAAATGAGTATATAGATCATTAAATAAAATTAAAAATTTCAAAAATCAGAATTTGAATAAATTTATAGCTAAAGTAAAAAATGGGGGTTAACATGTTTGCTGAATTATTTTGTATGTTGTATAATATGTTTATGCATACAATTATATGAAAATTTATATCTTTATACGCGCATTAATAACTCTTATTCTATGTTAAACTCTCAAGTCATGTTATTATGGTACATATTTTTAGAAGTGATTCACAAAGTCAATATTGGATGGGTGCTGTAAGGGACGCTCATAACAAAAATAATTGGAAATGGCTAAACGGTGATGATCTAACAGTATCGTTCTGGAGTTTACCCTCAAGCAGTTCTGAAACGGCATCTATAAATGGAGGCGATTGTGCACGATTTGATGGTTCTAAAGGCTGGTTATGGTCAGATACTAATTGCAATGCTCCGCTAAATTTCATTTGTCAACACCGTTCGTATTAATTTATTTTTAGTATAATTAAATAAATACCATGTACCTATTACCTAAGAATAAATTGTAATTATTATAATTATAAAATATACTTTTTAATTTTTCATGTAGAACCGACTGCTTGTGGTAGGCCAGAGCAGCCTCCAAATTCAACAATGATTGCTGAAAACTTCAATGTCGGCACTGCGGTCGAGTATTCTTGTGATGAGGGGCACCTGTTGATCGGGCCGTCTACTCGCACGTGTCTCGGAACAGGGTTTTATAATGAATTTCCACCTGTGTGTAAACGTAAGTTAAAGAAATATTTTAAATCTAATATTTTAAAAGTTAAAACTAGTTCATGCTTATTTTCATAGGAATTCAATGTGGTTTTCCTGCGGACATATCAAACGGCAGCTATAAACTAATCAACAGCACCGTCAACTACTTAAGCCAAGTACAATATAGTTGCAATGAGGGACATAAAATTATTGGCAGAGATAGATTAATTTGTGATTTAGACGAAAGATGGGATGGACCACCTCCAAAGTGTACAGGTAATACAAATGATGTTCTTATATCTTTTTAATTTTTATATTATTATTATAAATGTTTTTTTTCCGTAAAGTTCAAAAATGTGAGAATCCTCCGGTAATTCCTAATGGTGAATACCAGATGTCTAACAATGAAAGTATTGTTGGAACACTAGTGGAGTATACTTGTGTGTCTAGACGATTCCGTTTGGTTGGACCTAAACAATTAGTATGCTTACCAAGTGGTCAGTACGATAATAAGCCACCTTATTGTAAAGGTTAGTTTTGTGGTTATTTATAATATACGAGTATTCCGTATACTATTAATTGTATTCGACTATATATGATACTTTTGAACGTGAAATATTAATTGTTATTCAGAAGAAATCAAAACACCAATTGTACCAGCTGTGTTAGTGACCAAGACTGTATCGACTAGTACTGTTCCTAGTAGCCGTGCACCATCGACTACCAATCGTGAAAAACCACGACCATTTACAACCAAGCCAACTATATTAACGAAACCAGCTAACGATCAAGTATGTTAATTTACTATGTTATATGAATTTTACTACAAAGAAAAGTAGACGTATACACTTTCTTTGGTTTACAAATTTAAAGCAAGCTCGATATACCTATATAGTTTATTCGAGATTATTAGTTCAAATCTGAAAATTCGGTGCTTTATCAACCGGAAACTGAGCGAATGTTACTTTCACTTCATTAGGACGATAGCGGCCAGACGTCATCCAATGTGGTAATCGCCTCGGCGCATCCGCATGACAACGAGATTCCGGATAGCGTTCACGTCCGAACAAACCCAAATGCGGCCAACATACCGTCTCAGGTGGAAAGCGAACACCGGATCGGCCCCAAACTAAATTTGGGTAATTTATACTAATTAAATGTCGTAAACAACAATAACAATTTTTTTTTTGTGTTCATGTGTAAAACAGGAGCAATAATTGCGTTGGGTGTGTTCGGAGCATTCGTGTTCCTGGCAGCAGTTGTGACCACAATCGTCATACTAGTGAAAAGGTAACGTGATTTTACTACGTGGTGTGCTGCAATAGTATAGGACTTACGTTTAAAGAAAAAAAAATTGTGCGCGTCTGAAATCCTTGTGTGTCTGTGCGACTAACAACAAAGATCGCTTGTCGGCTGCTATATGTGGGCTGTTTTGTTTTTGTTTACAGCAATAGGAATCACAAACTTCCGTCCGGTGCGCATAACATGCCGTCCCGATGGTATACACTTCTGGCAATGCCGTTCCCCGACCAGCAAGTCGGACGGCGTCAGTTCTCTAGGGCGTATAGAAGCCGAGCTGGCTATTTCTCTAACCCGTTATGACAATAACTGCACACCGATAGACACATTATAATTTTAACGTGTACCCGTACCAAAAAAAAAACAAACCGTATACCTACCCGAAACCCATAAGTCTAAGGTACGACTGATATGTATCACCACAACGTTTTCTAATCGCACCGCTATTGTTGTAATTATCATCATTGTCATCATTGTTGTTGTTGCGTTATTCTCGTCCGATTATCGTAACAATAATATTGTATGTATTATGACACATCATATGCTTCAGTTTTTCGCACGCTTTTATATTTAATATTATGGGTACGGCAGCACGATGTTATTGTAGTAATGTAGTTTGGATGTTTGATTGGTCGACGTTGGATGTTAACGACCACGGATACCTACTTGTGATTATGCGTGCACACGGGATAATTTAATTCGGATGTAGCTCAATTAAGTTAAAAATTGTGGTGTAGGGTTTAGCGCAGATCATAGAAATAAATTTTATTGGGAAACAATTGAATTTAAGTTTCTATGTAAATAAATTCTCAACGATGAACACTAAAAAAAAAAAACAAAAATCAGTGCGCACGCTTATATTATGAAGGGTATTAATTGTTTCGCCAAAATGTTTTTTTTTCATTACCACAAAAATTTTAAAAGGTTCGATTGTCATTCACACCAAAAATAATATTACATGTGTTTTTTTTTTAGTTATTACTAGTAATGGAAATGCTATCAGGATTTCAGGGCATCAACATACTTCAACTTAGTGATAATTATATTTTGTTAAATTAATACAACATTAAACAGATAAATGATTATTTATCGTATTATGAATCAAATATCAATAAAACAAGTTAACAGTTAGGTAAATAAGATTAAGTTGTATAACTTGAAATTTATTTTACAAATATTTGAAAATTTCTAAGCAAAAAATAACAATATCAACACAATTGTTTAAATAAAAATATCCAAATTACAATTTACAGGCAAAATATGTTATATTAATACAATATATTGAGAGTGCTTATTTGAAAGCTGAACATGCTAAAAAACCCGGTCCTTCCTTCCCCTTAAATGTGCACACATATAGATAAGCTAGTTACTAAGTATAATATGGTAATTAGGTACTCTTGATTACATACTAGTATACTACCTATATTATACCTAATTTTTCTTTACGTCAAAAAATGAGTCAATTATATTATAATGATGATGATAGTTTCGAAATTGTTTTTGGTGATAAACGGAAATCGGACCTTTTTTTAAAAAAAATAATATTAACTGCTAGTCGTCACGTTTTTAGTAAATGTTTCGTCTTTTGCGATCGTAGTTTATAACGTACAATACCTGCATTTTAATATTATGTAATTTTGTTGTCTTTTGCACACCTGTAGGAATCGCAGTGCCAAACACTTCCGGCACCGAGCGTCGCCGGACACTAACACGGTCGCCTCGCTGGACTCGTCCGGTTCTGAGAGCCGGGGCGGCCTGAACCGGTACTACAGGCAGGCGTGGGAGAACCTGCACCAGTCGGCCGCATCGCCCAAACATTCGCGGCCGCACCATCACCACCATCACCACCACGCGGGCGGCAGGCGCAAGGATACCGTGGCCGACGGGTCGCTGCGCGTCGAGAGCATGCGCGACGGGTCCGAGCTGGTCGTCAACGACGTGTACCACCCGCGGTCGACGGCAGCGCCGATGGACCACAACAAAAAGTCGTCCAGGCATCACCACCACCATCACCATCATCAGAGCAGGGCGGCCAACCGGTATTGATGGAAAGCTGCAGTAATTATTACGGGCAGATTTCGGCGTCGCACACGACTTGTACTGCAGTTTAAGAACTGCAGCAGCTGCTGACGTTGTCGCACGGTCATTATATTATATTTATACACTTAAAGTTAAACGTTAGTTAGGTGTATGCCTACATTTATTATTATATACCTACTAATATAATTATTGTACACAGTACGACGCTGTATTACCTATACAGCCATATAGCGGTTGTTTCAATTTCAACAGCGGAATCGCTCGTTGTTTCGAAAAGCAAAATACTCTTGTAGGAAAAATTGATGGTACCCACCTGGCTACGAATATCGAATATTGTAAACGAATTGTCTTGTATTACCTAATAAACATTTAAAGTTTAGACAAGCGGAGTGCAGGCAGTGGACCACAAAATTCGTCACAGTACGTACCTACCGTAGCCTCTAAACTTTAAATGATTATTATATAAATAAATAACATTAAATTTACAAGTGTCTTCAGTTTTCCGGAATATACATTTTCAAAACTCTTCGTACTTTTCTTAATAATGAATGTTATTGCAGCTGTTAAAAAATCGCAAAGTAACGTCATTCGCCACACTGCGATTCTACATGTCACATAATATATATTAACGGTTTCACATCTCTCAGTATCATAAATACCAAAGACTTAAATACTTTGTTTTTTTTTTATTAAACACGAGACACCGAAAATGATACTAAAATTCTCGATATGTTGTCCAAGGAAAATTGTTCCTAGGATTATTTCTATTTTCTGCTTTTTTTTTAAAAAAAAAATACTCTGGTGTATACTTCGGGTGAGCGCTTTGATATTTGGTTGAACATATTCATGTAAAAAATGAATTATGACAAATATCTTTTTTACTATCAATTAACAGTGATTTTTAACTATCATTGAAATTGGTTTCTAAAAAATTGTATTGTTAATTTAAACAGATATCAAAGTGTTGGTGATTGCATTGTAAACACAAAAATTCCACTATAAATAATACCACTATATATAGCAATCCAACCTCTCGAATTAAAAGATTTTATTTTTTTACTAATGGGATTCCTACACAGACACAGTTTATACTTTTCTTAATTCACGTAATTTCAATTAGTTAACAAAAACAACAGTTAATTAAATTGCATTTACATAGGTATTAACTAACTAAAAAGAAACACACTTCTTAAAACTAGATTCTTTCGAAAAATCGAATCCATAAATGTATATTTCTTTAATTTTATTGTAGAAGATATAAAATAACTAAACAAATAATATTCTGTACATAAAATATATTATTATACATTATAATATAGACATAAATGAAAAATGTCGAGATTATTAATTTTTGTGAAAAGTCTGATAGGTACATTATGTTCATTGTGTGACATTATTTTTTTCAAAATATTTCAATACTTGTATCCATATAATATTTGTATGAATAATCCTTTAATTATTGAAAAATTATATCACTTTATTTTTCTATTTGTCCATCTCTATTATATTATTACGTTATGTATAATATGATATAGTTAATTCTCAAGCCTACAAATTATTTTACTTGTAGAATGTAGAAATACAACTATCAATGACTGACAGTTAGAAAAATGAAGCTTAAAGTCAATTGAAAAATTAAAAACCTCCATTTTAGTGTCTCTTTTTATTTATAAGATATTAGATTATTTTATTATTATTTTATATTTGTATGTGTAATACTGATAAGTATAAAATAATTTATTAGTAATATGTATTATTTTTAATGTTACCTTTTCTAACGTTGAAATTTAAGTCAATAATGCTTAAGCTTAATTATTATACAATAATATTTATTATATATATTGTAAATTATTTATTTATATAATGTAATACTATATATTTTTTTTAATACTTTATTTTTTTCAAAAATTTAACTGTTTTAACCATAGTTTATTATAATATACCATGGTTTTAACAAACACGTTCAAATTAGATAATATATTTCTTTTTTTTTATATAATTAACAAAATTGTAAAAAATTGAAACATACTTTTACTGCCAAAGTTGATCACATTTTATCTATATAAAAACATAATATTTTTATATTGTTTATCTTTAGATTAATTATTGAATTTTGTAAATATAGTAAACATAACCAAAGTATTATAATATATTTTGACTTAGAAAATTACCTACATATGTTATTCCTTAATATATCCATATATAATTTTTTTTTATTTATTATTAAAAAAAAAAATATATATATATATATTGGTAATCTAAAATCTTTATGGTACTTTTATATTATTATTGCATTTACATATAATTATTATAATGCAAATTATTTGTAATTGTTAAAATCATATAATAAGAAAGTTAACATATTTCACATTTTCCTTCACTTGTGTTTAGATTTTATCAATTAATAACTGATAAAAACTAATACATGTAATAAATTAGGCAATACAAACACAAAGTACAGAGGTGGTATAAGACAAAATATTTATTTTTATTGATAAAACTTTACAATGTACAATTTATATATAAACAATTACATTTATAACCTATATTATAATACATCAATCATATTTAGCTTCGTAAGTCCAGTTAGTGAGTTCCTCAGCTCTATCACTACAATATGGTGAATGTTGGCAAATACTGAAATAACTCATTAAAAATGGTTTCATTGGATTTTGAGTATGTACTGAACAACTATTGCTGGTCTGGGTCTACTATGTAGTATTATTTTAATAATTATTATAATTCTAAACATTTTATTTCATAATATAAATATATTTCTAAAGATTTGTAAAAACTCAGTTTTGAAACTTACAAAATAAATTATGAAACATAAAACAATATAAATACAAAAATTATTTTTTTAAATTAGAAATTATTTGTTTCTGAGCAATTTTACATACAGCATTAAAATTTTTTTTTATATGAATACGCCAAAATGGAGATCGTCCCCAAACATATGCTGGAAAGTTAGGACTTTCAACACCATGAAATATTCTAGCTACAGCCCGAGCAGTAAACTTACAATCAATGTAACTATTTAATATACGGTTAACATCAGATGCAATTCGGGTTTCATCTGTAATATTTAAAACTATTTCTTCCTAAAATAATAATATTCAATTAAAGTAAATTCATACATCTAATTACAAGATAAAATAACATACATGTGGTTTTTGAATAAGCATTGATAAATTGTCAACAGTAAAGTATTCCCTCACAGAATTCTTTAATTTTTCTGATAATTCTTTATTGATCTTATCACAACATTCAATAGAAGTAGGTGTTGATGAACTAGAAAAAAGATAAATATATAAAGATAACAAATATTAATAAAAGTAACAATTTAATATCTACTGTACCTCATAAATGTATCAAAACAATTTTGTAATTCAGAGAGTGACTTAGTTTCTTGTTGATGTGATAAACTATATAAATTGCAAAGAGTTGAATCTAATTGTTCTGTATTCATATTACCTGGGGCTAATACTCTAAAGCCTAGACAAGAAAACTCAACACACACTCCACTTTTTTGAAATTTTCCATTGGCTACATAAATAAACACATTAAATACTTTGTAATATAATTTTAAAAAAACAAATTTCAAACACAATATAACTTTTGCAGGTGCAATTCGAGAAATCAAGAATCAATATGGAAGAGGGAAAGCATTTTTTAAATGTTTACCAGTTTAATATTATTTGATTTTATACTTAAATAATGTATATAATATCAGTGGTCAATAAGCACCACAAACAGATATTGTTAAAATAAGACCTATAATTGGGTATGTAGTTAGGTTATGCCCCGCAATAAACAATAGTTATATATTTTTTTTATAAAGTTTGGTACTAGTGCATAAGATGGATGAAAAACTTACTGTTTGACCATTCCAAGTTTTTTAGTTCTTTTTTAACAATACCGCTGTCCCACCCTATAGCAGTAGCTACTTTAAAAATTGAAAATTCAAGTTGATTTGATGGTTTTTCAGAACTTCCTTTCATAGCATAAGCAACAGCAAGAGGTGGGCACTAAATATATGTATGTAATTATTTAAATGTTAACATATTTATTTAAATTTTAATGGTAGGTATTTTTGATGAACATTTTACTTACAGTTTTTGATAATTGTTTTAAAAATAATGGTCCTTTATAACTTGTTATTTTGCAACGAATATAAGATAACGGCAAATTTTTTATCAATTTCTTAGTATTTAATTCAAGATAACATAATAGTGTTTGAATATTTTCTTGTTTCATATCTAAAATGGAAACCGTATCTTCTACTTCAAAGACTACTTCATGTTTAGTGCATTCATTCTCTTTACATTTACACTCAACAAACACTCTTTCAAGTAATTTTCGAATGGACGCACGGTCAACAGAATTTGAGTAAATATGACGACTTAATTCAGCAATATCATTTCCCTTAAATAATATTAATGTTTTTTAAAATTATAAATAAAGGCATAATAAAATAGAAATTTTACTTCAGATTCCAAAAACAGGTGGCAATGTGCCACATTTCCATCACGGCCAGCACGACCAACTTCTTGCACATAACTTTCTAAACTTTTAGCCATATTATAATGTATAATACCCTGCAGATCAGCCTTGTTTATTCCCATGCCAAAAGCAACAGTAGCCACAACAATTTTAAGTTGACCTATATAGTAATAATAATTATTATAATTATTTGTTTACAAGTTAGTTTCTAATTTTCATTACCATCCATAAAATACTTTTGTGTACGTTTCCTCTTGGCTGCAGTTAATCCTGCATGATATGGCTCACAAATTTGTGATAACTGACCACGTTTACCATTAGAAGTATGCTGTGACTAATTGACACATATAAAACAATATTTCCTTTAAATAATTATTAAAAAATTATAAATTTATAGATAAAATATCACCTGAAAAGTAGTTCTAATAAATGAAGCAATTCTTTCACATTCTTCTCGTCTAATACAATAAATAATTATTGAGCTACAATTTTTAAAACGATTTCCATTCAATAAGTTGATTAAGGCTTTATCACGATCTTTATCTCTTGACACACTCAACAAGAGATTATCAGGTAAAGGAGTATCTTTAATAATAGAATTTGGATCATCATCCAACATCAATTCACTAGCAATACTTGAAACAGTTGAAATAGTTGCCGTCGCAGTTAAACCCAAAAACGTTTTAACACCAAATTTTTCTCTTAAAACCTAAAATAGATACGTTAATAACTTAAAATATAATTTATATTGTTTATTTATAGTACTTGACAAATCATAAGATATGATGGTCTAAAATTATGAGACCACTGAGAAAGACAATGGGCTTCATCTAAACACACAAATGCAATAGGAGGAAGTTTCGATAACCAATCTGTATTAAAACCAGAAACAACAGTCTCAGGTGATAGTAAAAGTATTGATAACACTCCATTAGTTAGTTTTTCCATAATAATATCCCGTTCTTTTGGTGTTTGATTATTATGCAAACATGCTATATTTACTGCGCTTATACCACCAACCTTTAACAAGTTTTACATTTAAAAAAATATTAACTTCAAAATTATTTGATTAAAAATTACTTGGTCTTCCATCAATGATATGAGAGGAGAAATTACTAATGTGATACATTTGGATTTTTTACTAAACAGATATGCTGGTAATTGGTAACACAGTGATTTTCCAGAACCTGTCGATAATGTAACTAGAGTTGAAAGACCCGAGAGAATTCTCATTATTGCTTTTTCTTGACCTGGACGAAATTTGGTATGACCAAATAGTTTTAAGACTTCAAATACTTCATTTGGGGTATCTGATATTATTTAATAAAATAACATTATGTAAAAAGATCCAGAAATATATTATATAAATAAAAATAAATACCAATAATAGAATTATCCTCAAGAAGTTGATAAACAGGAGAAATATTTTCTAACTTCTCTTCCAATATTGGAGAATATTCTAATGAATTGTTCTAAAAAAAATGTATTATTATTAATACACAAAGTTTAAATTTGTTTTTCATTATAAATAATTTAGGTACTTGATCTTTTGATTCTCGAGCCCATTTCTTACAATGAGCTTTTTCTTTTTTTTCAAGAGCTAATTGTTCTGCTTCTTCTAGAGTTAGATATGGACTGTCATCTTCACCGATTTCTTCTAAAGGAATTAATTCATTACCTAAATAAAAAAAAAAAAAAAATTAATAATTAATTTTTTACTTGAACATAATACACATAACCTTAAATTAATATCAACACTTACTTTTGTTACAATTCTTTGAATAATGCCCAATATCACCACATTTAAAACATTTTAATAATGCTGCTCGATTTTTAACTGAAAAATCTCCATCAAGTTCTTTCTTTCTATTTTTCCACTGTTTTTTTTTATAAGTTGTAGTTTTAACAGATCGTTTGCCACGGCTATAAATTTTTCTTTTCATATCTAATCTTACAAAGTTTTCACTAGCTTTACCATTAGACATTTTTGTTTCTAATATTACTTTTTTTCGACTGTCTTTAGTTGATAACTTAACACTGTCATGATCGTGAGTTTTTGATATTTTTGATTGTATTGAACATTCTTCAAATTCTTCACCAGAATTGTAACGTTTTTTGGAGCTTCTTGAAATTTCTTTATCATCTACTTTAGTTTCCAGATTAATACTATTTTGACTATCACTAAATTCTTGAGCTTTAATTCTTTGAGATGAATATAGTGGAATATCTTGTGTTTCATTATCACTTTCATAGACAACATCTGTATCACTTTCAATTTCTTTTGTTTGTTTTAAATTTGTCTGAATAATGTTTGAATTAGTTATTTTAGAATTATTTTCATTACATCTTTCCAACCAACCTTCATCTAGCTTTCGATTTACAGTCATCATTTTCGAAGATGCTTTGAAACTATTTGTTGATTTTTGCAGTAAGCTTAGAGGTTGTGGTGTAAAACTAGAAATATTAGAGATTTGAATTGTATTGTTTATTAATACATTAGAATCTGCAACGTTAACAGATAAATTAGAATCGTCATGAAATGCACTATCCTCTTGATTGTTAGAATCACTAGATGTGATGTTGGTAATATAGTCTGGCACATTTTGAGAACAATCAAGTTCACTAGTTTTCTTTTTTACAATACTTTTCCGAGGATTTCTTTTTTTAAAATCACAACCATCAAATAATTTCTTTGAAAATTTTACAGAAATGCTATTTTCAGTTGGTTTAACTGTAGTTAGTTTTTCAGACTTGGATCTGTTATTCAAATGTTTACCCCATACTGATGGCTTATTAGTATCAACAAATTGGTCATCATTAATTGGTTTATTTGCTTGTGTCTGATCATTAATATTACTGAGAAATAATGTTTCATTAATTGTGGAATCATCTACATCGTCTAATTCATCAATCAAAGTTTTTTCTAGTAAAGAAGTTTTAATTTTCCAATACATTTTGTAGGCATATCGCACTTTTTGTTCAGCTAACTTTATATCATCCTAAAATGAAAATTTTTTTTTTTAATTTCAACAAATTTTTATATTTAAACTTGTATAATTTAACTGTAATAATTACCTTTTTGGGATTGCGGCTGTTGGTCTTAATAAACTCATTTTCCCACTTCTTCAAAATAAACTTATACTTTAAATACGGATCACTTATTTCCATTTTTGAAAAATGTATTTACTTTAAAGGAATGCTGTGTACAGTATTATAGTATAAAAGTGTAAATTGTACATTAATGATAAGTGTCAAGTGACAACAGTATACGTCTGTATAAATTGAAGTAAATTGTAAAATGTAATTAAACTAATTATGTAAGTAATATTATTAGATATAAATAATGATTAATATATTATATTATATATTTTTTACTTTATATTGTTATATATTATTATTATTTTATTTTTATAAATATAAATTGGGTAGTTGCTTTGTCAGTTTTTTTGAGTTTTGAAAAGCACAGTATGACCAAATTTTGAATATTGATAACATATTACGTAAACAATTATCATAGAATATGTTTAATATCATGATTAAATAAAAACGGTTTATATCACTAAAAAATAAGGGCCAAGGTGGATATATATATATATCCACCTTGTTTTGAAAGCAGAGCTTAGTGTCTAGTTATCCGTTATCATAAATATACGTATGTCGATAAAAAATTGTTGTCTCCGTCGCATGTCCCATTCTATGACGTATACAAAAGAAAAAGAAGTTTGAAGTCGAGGCATGCGTTTGAGTGTCTAACAAGTCACCTCAGGTGATAAACGACCTCATCGGATCACAGACCTTGTATGTGTAGCAAATCGCGTAGGTAATTTACGTACGGTGGATTGCGGGCCAGTCAATGAACGACGATAAGTATGAATTAGCGTCGTAAGTAAGAAATGCGACTTTCCGACTTCGTCGAATCGCGGATGACGCATGAAATACTTTAAAATTTTAAAAACGACGTCGTCGTAAGTAAATAACGTAAAAACGTCGTGTACAATGTCGCGTGTATACACATGTGTCGCGTGCAATATGCAATATTGTTCAAAAAAATACAAATAACGCGTTTACGGTTAATAACTAAAATGAGAAATATAAATAACCGCACGATGATGTGTAAGAAATTATATTATTTTATATATTATCAATTATCTAATCGTAGGGTATAATCGACCGGTATCTTCGGAAGGCAATTTGTACGTCGCTGTCTCTGTCCGGCTGTAGTATCCCCAGACGATCTATTTCAATCAAAAGTTTTTACATTCGTGTTATTGGCGATGTTTCCGACTTTGCGCCCGTCGTAGTGGGGCGATGAAATATACGAATTTTGCACAACTGTAGTATGACCAGATGGAGTTAATTCATTTCGGATATGTAATGATTTTTTTGGCTGAGCAAGTTTTAGGTTCAGGTACTACTATACTGTCAACGTATTCCGTTTTGTTTTTAATTTTTTTTTTATTACATAGGTGAACATATTTCTGTGTAAAACAAAAATAATGTTTAAAAACTACCACGGGACACGTCGAAAATGTCGTTTTTGTTTATCTACACCATTTGTATTCGATACACATGTATTTGAACCAATGTGAATCATATTCCACAACTGTAGCTCGAACACGGCAGTAGAACCGTATCCACAAAAAAAATATTATATAATATAATAAAATTAATAAAAACAACCTCGTGGCACATCGAATACATTTTTTGGATAGGTATATCTTTCTTACTTGATATGCGTGTTTTTGAATCCATTTCAATTGTATTCCATTGCGATAACCCAATCACGTGTTTTTTCATGACAAATTTGTTAATTTTAAAATATATTTCTTTAAAAAAAAAAACAGTTTCCAATATTTAAAAATAACCTCAAGAGCTGTCTAATAAGTTGTAGTTAGGAAATTCGCAACGGGTGCACGAAGTTGAGTAGTATCTGTAAAAAATGAATTATTGTAAAATGTTTTTTAATTTATTTTAGAAATATAAACATCAATTACAATAACTGTCAACATTTGCAGGTGTATTACAATAGTGCACCTACAAACAGGGGTAGACAGGAAGGCCTGAGGGCACACCTCTTAAAAAAAATTTTAAACCATGAAATAAGTTGATTCATACGAAATGCAAAGGCTCACTGACAATTGTTGCTGACTTGTAATTTATGTGTTTCAAGGTGCTACCAATGCTATCGTTTCGACCATTTGACGACCGAATATTTCAATGAGTATGTTGTTTTAAACATTGTTATTTGTTTATAATATATATCCTCTCCAATTCCCCAATGACAGCAGCTAGGGCAGATGAGGTCTTCGTTGCGGCTGTTGCCTTATTATTATTTTATAATATATATTTATTAATTATCTGTCTATAGCTTAATTTATCCAACTCATTCATACAAATATACTATTGAAAAAATATAATTTAAATGGACATGTTTATTTAAGCATATCTAATGCACACAATTGAAACTAAAACTTGACTAACTTAAAGCTAGAAGGTACATTGTTTTTAGCATACCTTACCTAATACATATCTTTAAAACAGATACAATTTTAAATTTTTGCATAAAAATTACATAAATAAATCTTATATTTTAATGACAAGAAATTATGATATTATTAAAGTATATTATTTTTTTAGGGGTAAGACCTTATTTTTTTAGTTTTTCACACCATTTACCAATTAAGTTTGTGTATACCTATGACAAACAGATTTATTTTGTTCTGAGAACATATATATTTCTCTAGAATAAATGCAATTATAAATTAATTTTAAATACAGATGAGTATTATATGATGCTATTTAAATTCAAAAATATTAGGTACTTATTTGTTCAATATTAGAATACTACTTTTCATTTATAATATATTATATTGTTATAAGATTATTATGAATCTCTTATATTCAAAAACTAAATATATATTATTTTTTAACACATAATAAGTAATAATAGTATGTTATAAAATATTGCTATAATATAGGCTTATTAATATAATTTATATGTATACCTTTATATAAATGCATTACATCTAAAATATGTTTAAAGAACTCAATTTAATCTAAAGCATTAATTTTGTTACAGTATACTGTTTGCTAATATAAATAATTATATATAATAACTATTCTATTTTGGATTAATCACAAAAACAGCTTTATTCATATAACATTTTATAATTCAACATTGTAGTTTTGTTTATTATAGGACACACATTTTTATTAAAACTTTATATGACATTAAACAAAGATAATTATTAACAGAAAACAGACAATGAAAGCTTATAATATATGTTTTATGGACAGGTTTGTTTCTCACAATCTAAACAATAACTTAATGTTTATGCATTAAAATCATTTTCACTTTCAAAAATGATCAAATTCAATTATTATTTGATTGTGTAGATACTGAAACAGTTATGGTTGATCATAAACCAAAATTAATACAATTTTTTTTGAATAAATTGAATGAACTATATTAAGAATTTGATTTATTATAGTAATGTTTACAATTTCAATAATACTTAAGTGCTTAAGTCTTAAATGTATTTGTATTGAATAGGAATAATAGTTTAAAGTAACCCTAGGATAAATTGTGTAAATTGCACATCTTATTCAACTGTAACAACACAATCTATACATAAATTATAAATATATGGATAATATATACCATAAACCCTTCAGTATTGGACAAATTAATGTGTACAACAAAATACAAATTAATTTATATTTAAATAGGCATGTAATATTACTTTTATCATTTAGCTAATTTTAATGTCCAAAGATCAATGGATCCAATTTCTATAAAACTGAATATCTGAACTAAGTATAATATGTTTGTATGAAATTTAAATATGTTCAAGCTTTTTGTACTTTTAAGATTGGCTACTATTTTATACAGTATATTATAAACCACCCATGTTAATAATATTGTAGTACCCTATATTTTCTCGAAATTTTAACTTTAAGGCTCTTATAAAAAACTATTGGAGACTTATGCTCAATTTTTTTTTAAATTTTCACTTACAAAAAGTTATGAAGAACTTTGTATTAAATTTTCAAGTTTTTTGACCAACTGAAAAAATTTTTATCAGCAGTAATTTTTTTTATTAAAAAAGAATATTTTGAATATTGTATGGTGTATAGAAAATGCTTATAGAAACATTCGGTTAAAATTTCATATATTTACTATGATTACTTTTGGTGTTACACCAAAAAACAATCGATTTTGTCAAAAATTGACTACGTAAAAATTCTCGTTTTTTTCCTTTATTTTTTGTTTTTTCTGACGCATTTTAAAACTATGGGGAATTTTTTACTTTTGACTCCCCAAAGTACCAACTAGATTCACTTTCCTACCGGAAAAGATGCCATTGAAGAAGTCTGAGCACTTTTATTGCCCTTAAATGTGGTGACAGACAGAAAAAAAACACATATTGTAAAATCAATACATTCCTCGCTCCGCTCAGAATCTAAAAAAAAAACCCCCCGATGGGGGTCGGCTGGAAAATATTTCGCCAAATCGATATACATATAGGTAAACAGTATTATGCATGTGAAAAATCATACTTCGACCCGAATATAGATGCAGATATTATATGTTGTATCAATAATATAAAACTATAAATATATTTATGAATAAAATACATAACCTATATCTGTACATTTTGGTTTTTTATTCCTTATTATCTTAACTTATTTCTTCTAAACCAAAAAATACAAATTAGTTCTGATTTCACCAAAAACTTTTTTATGTCATACACCGAATGAAAAAAAAAGTCGAAAAAATCAATTTTGAGTAACATTGTTATGCAAATGTTTGAAATAATTTTATAATTCAGTTTTACTTGGTTTATTAACAATAACATAAAAAGTAAGTACGATAGGTAAATTCTGATTTTACCAAAATGTTGAACAAATAAATACAAACATTTCTCCCCCAAAAAACTTTCCAAAAATTTAAAATGTTAGTATTTTAAACTCAAAAACACTATTTTTGGAAAAATTGAAGATATTGAAGTTTTTTGACTAAACTTCCAAATGAAGTATGAACGACTTTTTTTGAAAGTACCATCAAACTGAGCATGCAAAAACACACATTTTGAAAAAAAAATTCCAAAAAATTGCTTGGGAGCTAAACTGCATTTATGTCAAATAATTAATTAAAAATACCAAATAAATGTTTTATACCACAACCAAATCAAAAATTTGTAAATCAAAATATGCAAGTGGAAGTAAAAGAAAAAAATATTTACATTATTTTGAGCTCCTAAGTTACTGAAATACTGAATAATGAAACCATAATTGATAGAAATATTTATATAATTATTTTTAATGTAAACGTAAATGCCATTTAGTGGCACACTGGCACTGTCCGTTGGTGTGTTTTCCTCAGCATACCAATAATGCTAGCTCTACACTTGCCGAGGCGACGCGAGGCAACGCGAGCATGAGAGTGTAGTCTGTTCACTCGTGTCGTCTCGTCTCGCCTCGTACGTGCTCTGTTCGGTGTCGGTATTTGGTCACGAGTCAAAGGACACGCGGCACGTGGCGAGGAGCACCAACTACACTCTCGAATAGTCTCGCGCGCGCGCGCCTTGCAACTTGTCAGCTAGTCAGTGTAATTAACTATTATTTATAACGAGAATGTAGATGGTTGACTCGCGTCGATTCGGCGTATAGTGTATAGAGCTAGCGCCTCGTTCAACCTCGCAACGAGGCGAGCTCGCGAGAATGTGGAGGAAGCATAATATGGAATAGAATATAATAATAAAATATTTTTTAAATATATAAATTTTTAAAAAAAATTGCCAATTCAAAATATAATGGCAACCGAAAAACGCTCATTCCATTCAACTGAATGTAATTTTGAATACGACCGAAACGCATTGTGGCTATGAAAAACCGCACAGCGTGCAGTTTATCTATTTTTATAGTTTGGTCGCGATAATGCTGTTTACATGTTAATTATAGACGTTGCGTAATATCAGGAACCAATAAAACGCATAGTGTAATCCAGCACTAATAATTCGCTTAGAACTTTTTTCTATATATATATCTTAAATCTGTTTTAAACTTCAAATTAAAACATTAACTTGCATTGCTTTAATACAATCAATTCTATCTTACAGAATTTCTTTTTGGGGAGGAGCATATCACAACACTCACTTTCAGAATCTTGAAATCACTTTAAACTCACTACTTAAATTTATTTTCAATAAACCTAGATTATTTTCTACAGTTAATTTATATAAAGAGCTAGAGATATTAAATTTAAAATTATTATACATGAAGAACATTTTTTTAGCATTTTATAATATGAAAAAATGTATTGATGTTGCATTTTATAACAACAATACTTGCTTTAAGATTAACACTAATGCCATCATCCCTAAAATGAATACAGTATTTGGGCAACAAAGCTCTAGATATAAGTTCATTCAATTTTGTACTATATATTATTTTAATATTCATAATTTTAACAGTTACAAAATGTATAAAAAATTATATAAATAATGTTTTGTTTCAATCTTTATTTATAGATCAATTCACTCATTTATTTTACATATAATTTTTTTTTATATATATTAAAATACTATTACAACCTATGTTGTTTTTGTTCATTTTCTAATTTATCCTACTTTTAATTTTCTTAATCACTAATAACGACTATTAAACAATAATTCAAATATGTATCATAAACTTTCTTTTTTCAGTACAAGTTCTGCTTTTGAAAAAAGAGCCAATGTATATTTAATGTACAATCTTCTTGTATCAAATATGTTACTCAATTTAATTTGGTGTCAATAAATATTAATAATATTATATATTATATTATATTATAATAATAAGTTGGGATACTTTTAGAAAAAATAAATTCAACATACCTAACTACTAATATAATAACATATTAAAAATAGAAAAATTAAAATATTCTTAGAAATATATAGGTGCCAATGTAGTTTTATCAGTGCTAGTCTAATCAAAATTAAAATGTATATAAAAAATATATATCATACAATTTGTATAGCTATATAAAACAAAATAATAATAATCATAACGAAATGAAAATGTGTGACTAAACATTTATTTATCTATTTATACGGGCATTTGCCCAAATGGTGATATTAATACACCAATTGATAGAAAATATACAATTTAATGATGTAAAATTTCAAAAAATTTTAAAAATGCATGTAATATAAAAATTAAATATATTTTTTTTAATTTTACTTGAATTTATTTATTGATGTTGGTCATTTGTCTATTGGACATTGTTATATTGGTAAAGTAAAAATTTAAAATTCTTTGTTTTTTAGTTTGACTCAATTCTTTTATATATTAATTTTTTTTTTATTATGAACATTTTCAGGAAATTTCCTATTTAAATCACTAATACAATTTATGTATCATTGAAAATTATGATCAAACAAATTAATGCCCTGAAACAAATTTTTAATAAATAAATATTACATTAATATCATATATTTTTCTAATAGGTACAATATGTAATAAAATATATTAATACTTAATAATTATATAATAGTAAATTAAAAAATATTTTGACTTTGAATGAATTATAAGTTTAGCATTAGCATCATTGATATTGTACTGTTTAATACTCATGGTCATGGTCATGGTCGTAAAATGTAGTCTATAAATGTATGTCTAAATTCTATGGAACCGTGGCCAATGGACATTATAACTTTGATACATCAATCGAGGTTAATAAACTCCTTGTTATACATCGAGATTAATAAACTCAAGTTATTCATAATCATTATAACATGCATTACTACATAAAAATATATTAATATTTAATACTATAATGGCATAATAGCTCTGGTAAGCATTCTGTCATACACTACATGCCACCAAATAATTACCTGGTAGGCAACATTATACATCACGGGTTTACCAAAGTTACCTAACCATATGTTTATATTCTAATGGTTGATATTTTCTATTTATTTACCGATGACTTTAGACTTGGAGGTTATTAATTTGAAGATCTCGTTGTAATTGTGGACATATTGTATGCATTTGTATATCAAACACAGACATTCTCAGTATCCCACCCGTTGTATGTCTGTTTTCATTGAATAATATTTGATATAATACCAGAATTTTATGTCAATAAAAATATATTTAATGTCCTTGTATGTATACACAAGATGTAATAAAGTACAGCCTTAAAAAATATGCATTACTAATTTATACATACTTGACACGATTTAACAATCCGTCAGTACAAAAACATAATTATTACTCATTAATATTATTATTAAATTAATACTTTCAAATTATATTTGAATTTAATATAAAGGCTTTAAAATTAACTTAGCACAAAAAACAGGACATATTATAGTAATGGGACACATTTGAAATATAACGATTGTCATATTATTAAATAATGATACCTAATAATCAATAATAATAAGCTTTCATCTTATACAATTAAATTTAATACTATTGTTAAGTCTTAAAGACATATTGATAAGAGAGGGCTATACTTAAAATTAAAATATGCTTTAAAAATAAAATGAAAAATCAGTGAAATGGTACACATAGGAATAGGCACAAAATAGATAAAAATTAATAACAATAATACAACTATTAGAATTAAGCACTTTTAAAATTTAATATTAAGCAGGTACAAAAATGGTAAATAAGGGTATAAAACTAGGAATTTCAATAAGGTGTAGCCCACTCCAATATGTACATTATAATAGAGAAATAAAAACTTAGTGTACTAATTACGTTTTCCTAGAAAACGGCCAATGCGATCGACGTTGGGTTCCACTACTGCTCACAGTTGATGATGATGATGAGGATGAGTTTGAGCGTAGATTATGAGACATAGAACCAGTGGATGAACATGAGCTAAGACTGGTAGTAGAAACTTGGCCTCCATTGGTAAACATATTCATTACAGTAGGTCTGTTATTATCACGACTGCTCTTGTCAAAAGATTCTAAACATAGAAGATTGAATATTTTTACAGAGTTATTTAAGAATAATAAAATAATGTTTATCATGAAACATCTAGTTATGATATAGCAAACATTTTATTTGATTTTATCAAATGATTTTAATGTATAAAATATAAATTGAATATATTTTGTATTTTTTAAATCAAATGAATTAATACATTTATAAGTAGGTATTGAAAATATCATGAAAACTTAAAATTATAAATATTAGTACAAACATTTCATCATCTACACAAACAATATTTATAAATGTCAATAAAAATTTATTTTATGCATTTATTTATAGTATAAATTACAAAAAGTAATAAACAGAAATTATATTAAATTTGTTGAGTAAGTTTACCAAACAATGGAGTTTCATCATAAAGTGATCCTTGTCTCTCTGGCTTAATAAATGAATGTCTGTTAGTTTCTAACAATTGTACTTCCATGACATTTTCAGCTGCTTTTTTCCATCTAAAAAAAAAAAAAAAAAATACATTAAATTTAAAGATCATCTTGTGGCTATCTGAATACACCTTACTTGTAATGTTCTTTGGTATGTTGTACTAAATATTTTAGCCAATTTCCCTTTTCTTCACCATTTTCAACAGAAAATATAAATGATACTGTTCGCTTTTCAGATTCGTTAGATATTTCAATTTCATTATTGACCTTTAGCGCTCGAATTACTGTATTCTAAATGAAACAAAACAAAATATTTATATTACAGTATTGTGTTACACTTGTCATTTATTGTTGGGCAAAAAAATTAAGAATAACAGATGATTAAAATTAAAATTGATAAATTTCAATAAATATATTTTGATTGAATTTGTGAATACTTAAAGGTAGGCTCCTTAGAAGTTAATATAATATAGTAATAATTTGAAATAAATTAAAATAAACAAAATTAATTAAGGACAGTGAAATCAAATATCAGAATAATATAATAAAGCTTATGAGTGCCAAAATGTTAGTTTACATTTTTTAATTCAGTGTGCAATGGATACCAAAAACACAAATAAATTATTCAAGTGCAAAGTCCTGTAAATTTAAAAAATGTATAATTAATGAAATGTATCAATTTTAAATTATAGATGTAATCTTTATACTTTTTTATTCGTCGGTCAATCTAGTTGTTTTGGCTTTTTGCTCAAAAATTACTTCTAATTCAATCACTTTGATTAACATGTTATACCTTATCAACGCGAAATGTTTTCTGGGGTGGTTGAGATTTTGCTTCTTCTGCTGTTGACCATACAGATAGTTCAAATGCTTGGAGGTTGGCCCATGAGGAAGACGATTCGCCTCGTGGCTGTACACACCCTGAATATACCGGAGACGATATACACTGAGGCTGTGCGGCCAACCGACAACAAAAATGACCAAATAGTGGTAACTGATTATTACGGTTTTCTGCTGGCATAAAATAATAAAACCATATTATTAGCCATCAAAAATATAATACATATTATCTTTATTATGTTGTTTTGTTTTACTTACGAGTACTTTCGATTTTTATATCGTGTGTATGTACTCGGTCATCCACTTCTTCTAATGTCAGTTTGGCTGATGCCATCAATTCAAAATTAGGTCCACTGAAAATTTTTTATAATTAGATTACTAATTCAAAAATAAAACGTTTGTACAATATGTACACGTTAAATATTCGAAACATACATTTTACCGCTATTTAGTTCGTCTCTTAACGTGGCAGCCAACTTTTTACCAACCGTGCGGCTTATGGAACTGTGCAACGTATTCTTGATTTTCCTCGGCGTGCTCGCAATCGAAAAGTCGTCGCGTAGTACATGAGCGTATACTTCTAAGTCGAGTTTGAAATCAGGCCCGACGTTTTCACTGTAGTGGTAAAAAAAAAATGAGAAAAAAATTGTTTAGACATTTTTGCGACACTTTTAAACGCGTGACTTACAAGAGCAATATGTCGTTGAACGTAACGTCGGTCATTGATCTGTCCACCGGGAACATGAGGCTAGTGTCGTACAGTTGCGTACCGATTTTAGCCAAACAGAACACTGCGTATCGCCGGTAGTCGCCTTTATTCTTGAAATGATCCGTGTCCCGCCACATCAACGGGAGTCGTAAGTCTGAAAGCGACACCCGAGCTTTGCCGCCGTTCCATCCAATTCTATATGGAAAAAAAATATAAAAAACCGTTCAGTTGTATACTTTACGATCATTTCTCGTCGATGTTATTATATAGAACAGAGTAATTCATTATAAGCATACTCATTGCTCACCATTATTTTTCATTTAATAATCAATTTTTTTCAAATTCTTGAGATTTTTGGTACTACTTAAGGGGTGCCCTGTAGATATACAAAATTCTGTTTTTCAAATGAGAAGCCCCCTTTTCAACTGTAAATTATTAAACGGATAATTTTTCTGAAAACTTTGGCTCATTAAAATCAAAATTCGAACGAAGAGTTTTTGAGTTATTTAACTTTGTGTACTAAGGATAATAGGTCCATGCTAATGTGTTTAAAGGTATGGAACTATGAGCATTTTTAAAATTTTAGTAATTAATATTTATAATTTATAAAAATGGTCTAAAAGTATAATAAATACTAGATCCAATATAACATATATTTTATATTTTTGTAATACCATTTTTAAGAACATTGTTCTTAGAATAAACATTTTAATAGGTAACTGAAAAACTACTCATTAAAATTTTGAATTAAGTACATTTAAAATTTCAAAAAATTATAGGTACACTGAATAATTTATAGCAAAAAAAGGAGGGGGTCTCATTTGAAAAACATACGTTTGTATCACCACCAGATACTCCTTTAGTCACACAAAAAATCTCAAAAATCTAAAATTATGTTCTTTAAGTATATTTAAAAATTCTGAAAATCAGAATTTAAATAAATTTATTATTAAATTAAAAAAATGGGGGTAAGCATGATTGAGGTAAATCACCCTGTATATATATTTTATCTTTCATATTGACATCCCTGTATTCAATACTCACTGTGGGGGTTCTCGGCTCTTCCGGTGCAATTCGGCGATGTAAGCGGTCATCCTTTCGTTAGACGTTAACAAGCTTTTAGCGGCTTGCAACGATTGCGTTTGATGTTTGCAAGCGGCGAGGAGTCGTGTCGTGCCTTCACGCATTTTCATCTCGAATTCCATTTTTTGTTCCAATTCGTAGTCCTGCTCAAAGTAACAAAAATAAATCGCCCAAATTATGTATATTATATAGAAAATAAATAAACGAACACGTGCAATAAACCTAATAAAATATGGAGTACGGCGTCGATAGCGAAACATGTTTCATTCACCTCATCTATAATATGCGTTCCGGGCTACGGAAAGTTTCTATGTAGTCATAACTCATAAGATATAATAATATACCAAATACATACATCACACGGTTATAGTTTAAATGAGCAATAAAAAAAAAAAACTGCGTATCTAAAGATTTGTGTCAAGCCAATTTTTAAACAGCGTTTTTATGTCACCATAAATAAACATAATCATAGTAACACTATACGAGTTTTAATAGGCTGAAAATAAATAAAAAGAAACACGAATAGCGTGTGCAAAAAATTCAATTTCTGAATTTCCCAGATTCGATTGTACACAAAACCATATTATAACTTAATTTTAATGACTTCTACGTGATGTTTTTTAGCATACTTACTTCAAGTAAATAATTATAAGTCGCTCATATTTAGTAAATAAAAAAAAGCATAATATGTTATTAATTATTTTCAAAAGGGTAGAATACTACGTTTCCGAGTAACAATAAGAAAACATAGCAATCACACAATGACCATTGATATATTAATATATTATATAAGTACCGTAGTACATATAATATGTAGTATAAAAAATACGTTGACGTCGACTGGTCTACCATAATACCTAACATTTAATTATATGCAGTGTTGATGAATGGTAAGTAGACATAGTACAGCATTTTCGTTAAATGTCAAAGGATATAGTTGTATGCTCCAACGAACAAATTGTCGAGGATAAAATTCAACTGTATACAGTGTATATTTTCGTACATAGAACGAAAAGGTCAGAGTAGGAAGTTAGCTGTTAATAGTTGATACTATTATATACTAAAGGCTATTTCAATATATTATACTTATATTACATAGATATGTAACCAATTAAGTCATAAGTGTATAACAAATAATCACTTTCAATGGACACAACTGAGGCGGGTAAACTAAAAAAAATTATATATATATATGTAACAATAATACATACATTGTGATATGCATATTGGAAACAATTTTATTGTAAAAATATGCAGAATTAACAGTGTGAAATTAAATGTATAAAATCCTATATAATTTAAATATACAAAATGGTATACAATTATCTTATTATTATAATGGAACTAATAGTTTATAATGACCTAATATTTTTATTAGGCACATAAAATATATACTATTTATAATACCTATGTAATAAGTAAACCTTGTTATAATTAGGTTATAACACTTATTATAACTTAAAACTTAATATATTACTGCAATTATTTTAATAATTTATACTAGATGTATATTTTTTTTCAAAAAATGATACATAAAAAAAGATCCGATTTAAAAATGAAAAAATATATTTTATTTTACTCCAATACATAATACCTATCAACCTATTACTATATAAAACTAAATAAAAAAAAAACAATTAAATAACAAAATACCAATAGCAAAAATATGATATATTTTTTAATTGACATTTACGAACTCGAATATACAACAAATTTCTAACAATATTAATTTATAATTAAAATTGGGATGATATTTATTATAATATCCCAGAGAAAAAAATGTATAATAAATATGTATATGTACAAACAATATTCCCGTATTTTAGCGAACATCCCGTAAGCATAGGGTGGTTCAGGAATAAGAAGGATATATGGTTACAGGAAGTTAAGACGCCGACACCAATATCCTGTATCGTCTATAGGCACGTGTCTACAATAACATCTGTGGGCTCTTTGTATGTAGGTACACAGATGATTAAAACTCAAAACACGTGTGACACCATGAGTTTACTTGTAAAAAAAATAGAAGGGTGGCATTTTATAAACTATACACAGTTTAATTCATTCAGAAGTGTAATGAGAAAAAACCATAAAATTTTTCACTTTTTCTCCTTATTCTTAAATAAATAAAGAGTGAAAAGTAATAAATTATTTAAAGGATTCCAGCGCAACATTTGTTGTCTTCCAAGTATGCATCACTTTAGAAAAACAGTCCTTCGCATTTATGATTTTAAGGTTGGATATTGGTTAGTTTATAATATAAATTATTAAACTAAGGAGAACTAATCTTGATAAAATAACTGATACATTTCTAGCACATAAATTAAAATGATTAGAAAAAATCAAATTACTTTAAACTACATATAATTGGCACACGAAACAGTTGCTAATTGCAATTGGTGAATTGTGTTTGTGTCACGATCATCTAATAGTGTTTTTATTCGAATTCAACACCAAATTCGTTTGAAGATTATAAATGCATTCAAATTATTTAATTACATTTAATTAAACCTAATTATTATTTTTTAAAGATTCAATATTTACATACTTATATGTGTAATATGGAATTACATAAAATATTTTAATTAGTTCTGATTTATTTTCGTTTGTTTTTCAAATAACTATATAATAACATTTAACTTTATCTAGATGATCATATTTCATTTTAAAATAAGAGGAAAAACAGTATACTAAACAAATGCCTTATACATTTCGGTGGCTGAAAATGTAATAAAAATAAATTAATGATGAATCATTTAAACATATACAAATTTAATAGTTTATTTATTTTATCAGATTAGGTACTATAACTGAATGTAAAACAACATGAAGGTAGACACGGCAAATACAAAAAACTATACTTAATTTCTTAACAGTAATTTAAAAAATTGCTGAAAACAATATTAATATATGTACCTATTTAAGTTGAAAATAATTGACATACATTTGAGTTATTCGTATAGAAAAAGTAATGAATATGAGAAAAATGAAATAGTAAACAAATTTATTTAACATCAATTGCTCGTAGACTTGAATATAAATCACAATAATAGTAAAATAATATTAGAAAAATGTGTCAGATACAAAAACACTGGCAGTTTTTTTTTCTACACGCAGACGACGCATACAAATTGATAAAGCAGTCAAAGGTTCAATAATGAAATTATTGATGACACGTGCATATATTTTTGAACAAAACGGAAATTATAATTTGTAATAGGAGACAAAATGGTACTTTTAGAATTATTACTATTTGTTTTTTTTCGTCTATAAAGTATATGTATATTTTTCCATTGCGTATATGCTTATTCGATGTCTACCAATGTAACTGTGACTGGGCAATATGCCACAAGTGACTCACCAACATCAGTTATTTTTTGATTAATTAATGCGAACGAGTGTGTTATAATAATAATTATATACAAACGGAGATGGTTCCGAAAAGGTCTGCACAAATTTATAGTAGATACAATAATTATTCCTTAACATGCATGCACTTAATGAAGCAAATTCTATTATAATCTAATTGTATTATTTAATCGCACAAAATCTGTTATTTAATTACTGCAGAGTTGAACAATAATTCATATGTATATTTTTAATTTTTAATTTTTAACCATTAAGACAAAAAATTTATTGAAAATTAAAAAGAGGGATCTACATCTTAAAGCTAGACGTAACAGAATCATACAATTTAGCTCAACACGTGTATAATGTCTTCATCGATTAAGAGTATTACATATAATTCGGCACAATAGATGGCTACAATTAGATGTAGGTGAATGCAATCTCAGTCCCCAGATTTGTGCATTGCATATGTAACTCAAATGGAAAGTATTGTAAAAAGTAGTAACGAAATTTTGAATATAACAGGAATGTGTAAAGAAATAAGTTATGATTTTTAGATGAATAATTGAAATCTAAAATGAATACCAACGACATTGTTATAATATTAGACCATTAGATTTTTTTATCGTTTGAATAAGTTATTGTAGCTACCGAAAAAAAAAACGACGATTGTAAATATAAATTATTTTATGTTAAGTGTTAACATTTTATAATAAACAGTAAAAATAAAGATTTGACATACCTATTATATAAGTTATATATATTTATAGATATTATTAATTTTGAAGTTATTAAATAAATATAAAATATAAATTGGACGTGGCACAACATTTGCATATCCATAATTTATATAGTGTTTAAACTTTAAATAATACGTTATATACCATTAAAATCATCACGCAATTCTACAATCGGTTAGGTTGATAATTATAACTATTATAACTTAGTAGTTAGTTATTACTCATAACTCATAAGTAATTGCCACGAGAGTTTAAATTTTACTTTAGTAAAAGTAGAATTTCACAAAATATTACCATAATGTCTCTGTATAGGTTAGACAGGTACTCGTGAATATATTCGTTTTTACTTTTGATTACATTCAATTTTAACTGCTTTTGTGATCGGATATGTGGAAAAAAATTTCTTATCAAATATTTTATTAGCGTGACTATTACATATATTTTGCACACATATTCAAATACCGGTTATTACGATGGTACTACTATAGTTTCCTGTTTTTAATATTATTCAAACAACATAATGAATGACTGCAGCATATCTTAACGTTTTTAAATATATATATATATATATCTGTATATTATTTACAATTTATATACAAACACAGTATACATGCACTTTCTTCTCAATACTAATTTTATGGTTTTAATTATTGTATATATAACAACTAGGTATATAATACCTATGTATTATATATAAGAAATACATTTTTAAAACTCGGTTAACGTTGTATCACGCATAAAAAAAAGTAGAAAAAAATGTATTTGCACCCAATACATTTAATAATATCTATACAGGAACATCAGGTGGCGTAGTACTGTAGTAAATAGCTTATACTATTATAGTAATATATTATACTAATGCGATAACGGTTCAGCAGAAATTTGAGCGGGAAAACGATATTATTTGGAAGTTTTAATGAACGGTTACAGAAATCGAATAGGTATACACTAAGTCCAATATAATATTTAATAATAATAACGGTTTGTTCACGAACCACGTTGTGTATATTTAATAATATAATTTTGAGCACATTTTAAAATAAATTATAGAAATTAATGGCACGTAATAAACTATACATCGTATAATACGTACGTATATGAAATAAGGTACACAATACGTGCGCCTATACACAGGCCACAGGACGATTATTTTATCGAAAACCATCAGGCAACACCTTAAACAAGTAATTTTTATCAAACGAAGACATGGGTGTACTACTATTTTACATTTTTCTACGTGTAATTGACCGATTTGTGGTAAAAAGCAATCGCCCTGTATAATATAAACTCGGGGCCCCGTGGCGATGGAACACTTTGTGTCGTAATAATAATAATAATAATATATGCATTCGGCTGCAGCAAGCTGGCCGTCGGAGATTCCGGTCACGAGAGTTTATCGCTGAGGTGACTGACTATAATATGGACACGAGTATCTATGATACTGCGGCGCGGGCGTCCGGAAAATCGACGACGCATTCTCCAGCACAGAAACCCATTGTGCCGATCGCGTATGTTGATGGACGACGATTATAATACAGGCATATAGGTAGATACCTACGTTGTACGTATATTGTATATAATATTGAGTCCGCACGGGGGCCGTGGCGATCAACTCGTGTGATCGTATGTAACAATAATACTACATAATATACCTACGACGACGAAGCGTAATAATAATAATGGTTTGTCGAATCATAACGGGTTTTTTTTTTTCATTATTATTTAACGAACTCTGCGACCGATGTCTATGGGCATGGCGAATTTGATCGGACCGTACCCACGTGGATGCAAACGAAAAGAAGAAAAAACGGATCACTAAACGCGGAGACGATGAGAGGTATACGACGAAAAATTAAGATATAACACGTAATTATAAAAATATAAAAAAATAGAGCAGACAAGACTCGTCGTATTATTATTATTATTATTATGAGATATATATCATAAGTTTTTTTTTTGGTTTTCGAGAACTATACAAACAACCACAAATACGGTTTTTTAAAAAAACATTTAAGATAAAAAAAAAAAAACACTGCTATTTAGTAAATATGCATAACCAATAGTCTGATTTATCACGCAGAAAAACACGATAAATAAAGTATATACAAGTCTTATTATAGGTTAAATTATAAATTATTATCCTTGTTTCTAAATCATTATGTTTATAGAAAAATAAAAAAGCGAACAAGTGCAAATATCACCGATTGGTGACTTTAACGATAATATTCTTATAGTAATGTTTTTACTTGAAAATTGGTTAATTAGCAATAATTACTACACAGTACATGGACAATAAAAAATTAATAAACATTTTTATTATAAAGCAATTATACTATAGATTAGATACCTAGTAAAAAAATACAGTCATCATTTGTAAATTACCAAATGCAGAAATTGCATATAATAAGATTACAATTTACGATAATTCTGATAAATATAATATATTACACAATAACTATATTGCTGTACAATCAGACTCTGTCGAAGAAAATGAACGAACATAAAATACATCAATATATCAGTGTGTATCGGTTTTAGGAGGTAGGTACCTCAATATACACGGGCAAATCGGCAACGGCGTACCTCGCTTTGTAACTAATTCAACTCACATTCGATAATATAGCAATTGGCAAATTTTCGAACGTGGTTCAAACTATACTCTCAAAAACATTTCTGATATCACCAAGAACAATCATTGGAACATTGGTCAAAATTGATCAAGTAGTCTTTGAGAATATAAGATACAAATATAGGGACATCGCCTTTTGTTGTATACATTTAATAACAAAAAATACATAAATTTATTTTCTTTTATATAAAAAAAACGACTATACAAACGTATGGCCGGCTAGTCTGTAGACTTTTATATAAAAATAAATTATTAATTTTATTTCTGTAACAAATAGCGACCCTAGCGATATAAAAACAAAAAAAAATATTCGATTTTCGTGAGCCAAAACGAAATTCATGTGAAAGTTATCCTATTGCAACTTAAATAAATTGAAAAAAGAATTTCAAAATACCCTCAGAGTCTCAAGTAATCTATTGGCATAGTTTTCATTGAAATCAGTCCAGTAGTTTCTGATATTAGCCGTTCGTAAAAATCTCCTTTTATATTAAAACAAACTATAAAAACGAATTCTGAAAAAGTCGCACAAATACACAAATAACACACCAATTATTTGCTTAGAAATAATAAATGTTTGAAGCAAGTATTTTAGTTCTAATGTGATGTAACCGGGGTTCGACGATGGTCAATAATAAGACTTAAGTATTTAACTGATTGGGAGGCAGAGTTGGGCGTTATTCGAATGAAATTTTATAATAAAAATTTATTCGAATAATCATAGTTGAAAATTATTCGAATAAATTTTTTTACAATTCTTCCAATAATTTTTAACTATTGTTATTCGAATGAAAAAATATCCGACTAAATTTCAAACATAGATATTCGAAAATAATCTATTTTTAAATAGATATTTTCGTTTATTTTATTTTTGGTAAACATAGGGCTGGTAATTAAAAACAGATACATATTATAAACAATAGTTGGCATTGTATTTAAAATAATACGATTATTTTATTATTCACAAAAATGTAAAAATATTTTAAATAAACAAATATCTATCAATAGAAGAAAGTTAAGAATTAGAAAATTAAATATATTTTTTTAAATTATATTTTATATATATTTTTTTAATAATTTTATAATATTATAATATGAATAATATTTCATAACAATTACAACAATCATAAATAGTAATAAATAATAATTACAAAAACATAAATAAATAATTACCGCAAAAATGAAAATATGTAATTATAACAAATTTAGAATTTTAATAAATAAGTATAATAATAGGAAATAACTAATTATAATTATAATTCAAATATTAACAAATAACAATATACTTATTAGTTATTAGTTATTATTGCAGTTTTAAATTCGATTTCAAAATAACCCTTTCTTCAAACATATCATCTGATAGCTTGTTGGATTTTGGTAAATTAGTCATAGTTACATAGAAAAACTAACGCAGCAATACGACACAAGTAATCATAAGATTATCTTCAAACTTTATGTAGTACAAAGTACATTTGACAAAACCACATTTTCTATGTTTAGATATCATATAATCAAACGGATAACTTTTATAGCTACAGCCTACAGAGTATAGACCTATATCTATCTTATTATATTTTTATGTGGAGCTCTATATTTGAACTTATAAATATAAGATACAATATACGTAGTACCTATATAGTATGATATATTATTATATACAATAATAGCTACATCAAAAAAAAAAAAAAAAAAATGATTTAATTATCAACTATGTTTAATCAAATAAAATAACCAACAATTATTCGTAAACAGTCTTTGAAATTTATTGGAATAATCATAATTGAAAATTATTCGAATTGTAAAAAAATCATCTGAATAGTTTTTTATTCGAATAATTATCTAAATAAAATTTTACCCAACACTGTTGAGAGGAAGGAATTATAATTTCATTCAGGGATATTTCAGAACAAGGAACAAGACGCAGATGAATATGTGAAGATTTCGATTGATTTACTTTTAATCACCATTTTATTATGTACTAGATAGACATAATAATAGACATAAGTTCAATAGTTATGACAGTATATGATGAATTCTTATGAACACAATAACCTCTATATAACCATAAATTATGATAGTAATTCAATTTCTATGATTTGAATTATTTTATTTTTATCACCAAATAGAACGATTTATACAAAAACTAATTAAACAACGGCTTACTATATTTATTTGGGATACAGACCTTACATAATTGCATGTGTATATGTATATAAAATATATGTATTATTAAAAATCGTTATCATTAACCATTTCCTTTAAAAGTTATTTATCATTATTTATATGTAAACCTATCATGCAAAAAAATTCGCAAATGATAATAACAACGATTATATATATATATTATAGAATTATAAATTATATTTAATGTATAATTTAATACAGTCTATATGATATTTATAAACATTCATAATACTTCACAAACTTCACTTAGCTGTTAATATATTATTTTAAATTCTGAGCGGAGCGATGAATATATTGATTTATTACAATGTGTTTTTTTTACTGTCTGTTATCATTTTTTGGGTAATAAAATTACTTTGATTTTCACCTCTGAAGGTAGTTTTTGGCAAATTAGATGTTAATACTTTATAGGAGGGCATAAATAAAAAATGTATAGTATTTATTAAAATAAAAATATTTAAAAAAGCAAGCATTTTTGCGAAAAACCCGTTTAAAAAAAAGATTTTGTTTTTTAGGTGAAACTTAAAAACAAATAACCGTAAATACTTGAAATGTTCACTAAATATGTTTATAATAACATTTTTATACAAGACAAAATTTTCAAAATATTTTTACTCTCTTCGAGCTTTAGAAACTTGATATTTTTGATTTTTTTGTATTAATTTGTATACAATAAATATGAATATGAAAATTTTGCTTAGTCAAAAACCTTGAAAATGTAATATAAAATTTCTTGTAAGTTTTTTATAGGAGTTTTAAGTTAGTATTTTGATGAAAATCGTTAAAGTTTGACAATTAATTTAATAACTCATAAGTAGTTCATACTAAAACTAAAAAATATGTAAACAAATTTTTTTTAGACATTTAAAGTTCAGATATAAACTAAATAACATATTCAACCAATGAATAACAATTTTAGTTAAATTTTGTTGCAATTTAAAAATATTATTTGTGGATATGCTTGAAACTTTTAACATAGCTGGTATATTATTAATTATTATATAGATATTATGTACACACAATGAAATTTTCAAATGTAATGTTTTTGAAAAAAATTAATTTAATTTACTATATTACTAACAGTAAAATAAATTACTTTAATATTAATATAAATATATCATAAAATAATAAATATACTTTGTGATATAATCTGACTGATTGCCTTCGCTCAGAATCGTTTTTCGTATCTATGCAATGATTTATCATTTAATTCAAATGTAACACATACACCATTACAGTGATTTAACTTAATACTGTTCAGCAGAGTGATTACCTTCTTTCCCCCCTTTGTGTACATGCATTTGAAATGATTATCGTATGTGTTGTTTAAGAGACCTTAATTTTATTACATATTATGTGTAAAATATAATGAATATATTTTCAATATTACGTTAAACAGTTAAAGTAATTATCACTATAGAACAATACGTGTGCTTAAAATGTTTTTGGAAATTATTTTTAGTTCTTACCTTCAGATTATGAGCAATTTGCTTTATATAAAACATTTCCATGTCTTGTATAACGTTAGGTTTTCCACTGGTTTGATTTCCGGTGGTCTCCAAATAAGTGGAATTTCGGCGTTTATCTTTCAACGTAAGAGCGGCCAACGGCGGGAAACACGAGTTCATGGCCGGTGGTCAAATTTTACAACTGTAAAAGGGACGCATGGAATTTTACACTTTGGCAGAAATAAAGGCGAAGAGAAAATTATTAAGTCCTGAAGTGGATCTGGTCCAAATCAGCAGTATTTCTCTCTATTTCGGTCGTCGCCATCGTCGTGCGTAGAGTCGTTTAAGTTATAACGTCTAACATATTAAATTCTATCGGTCAAAACTACGGTATATATACGTATAAGCACAGAAATAATAATGGCTCAGATGAATTACCAAAAACAAAAATTAGAATGTCGACAAAGGCACTCATTCTTCTTTGATCACAAAGGATACATGCCGTGCTCATTATGCGCTCTATACAATAAACGTTCAAGAATAAATTATAATCATTATTCATCGTACTATTATACATAAGATTTTTAAAAAACAGTCTAGAAATTGTAAACTACACTTTTCATCGCACAGCATCAAGATTATGGTTTTATATAATGATGTACACAAGCATAAAATTATGTTTAGATTCATATAAAAGAAAATTAAAAAAAACACGAATTTATAAAATTTGAAAAAATTAAAAGATTAAGGAAAAATAATACAGAATTATTAGACTTAAATAATATTAGTTTAATGAAACAAAACTCAGTGAAACTAAAAAGTAGGTATAGAAATATTATCCTTATTATAATTCCTCGTAATGCAATATAAAATATCGGTTCTCATTGTATAAACAACGACGCACAATTATATATAGGTACATAAATATAGAAATGAATCGGGTATATACCCAACAATAACGTCTCAATTTCACAGATATACACATGTTGAATATAGTGCTATTAAACTTGGTACACCAAACTTTAGCTTAGTTAACAAAAAAAAAAATTATGTTAGTTTATTGTTTGCTTATTGAATAGAGGTTGGAAAGTAAAATGTCACAATATCAGTTATTATTCAATAATAAAGCATGTTGTTGACATTTTCGGGTGACCTACATACCTACATATTATTTTGCCGTTTGCAGTACTGATTTTCATATTCCTAAAGTTTATGAACAGCTGCTGAGTTTAGCATATTATAGCGATATGAAATTTAATTAATCAAATAATTTGTAGTTTAGGGCTTGTAAAACAAATGGTTGATAATTTGTTGATTTCTGCACGCAATTAACCAAAGGGGCCGCCTAGGAAATGAATCCTCAAGGAACAATACATATATCAAATATCCTGGTCCAGCGTCCTTGTATTCATAAATTATTATTACGAGTACAACTTCGGGCTTTCTAATTTATTTTTAAAAACTACTAACGACAATTTGAACGCCACTAAAATGGTTTAAAATGTATGACTATTGTATTTATTCGGCCAAACAGATAAAATATATTAATGCTAGAATAAGAATCTTTTAAAAAACAAGTGTTATGATCCCATTTATTATAATTCATTTATATTTTATGTGAAAAGATAAATATAAGTATGAATAAGGTTATTACAGTTGGACATAATTAAAAATAAAAATGATTAACATCAACATCTAATAGTAAATTAATGACTTTTTAAAACTATAAATAATTTCTGTTTTAAATAAATACCTTATCTAACAAAATCGTATTAAAAATAAATGTATCATATATTCACGAGAAATAATCATTATATTAATTTATTCAACAAAATATACTCTTATTTCATATGAAATAAAGTTTATAACTTGACATAACTTATTAGTATCGATTGTGTTGGTTACGAAGACCCTTAAGCCAATTTAATGATTTACTGAGAACGCCAAATAGCATTAAACTGGTATAAAATCGTTGTAGTCAGATGTTCAATAATTAAAAAATTTGATATGTGAACAATTCAAAAAAAATTTCAAGTCTAGGTGAAGAAATATGTATGATATATAATATTATGTATTAAAATATAATTGTACACTCAATTTTTCTAAGTATAAAGTATCTATAGATTTTTTAACAATATTATTTATACTATTAAGCCGATAATTAACGTAATTACATTAGTATAGTAAGATAAAGCTAAAATGGTACATTAAGGCTGCAGTGTAATATTATGATTCTCAATAAACAGATAAGTAAAACAAATAAGTTCCAAACAATCTCCTACACGTGCTTGTAATGACTGAAATGATAACACAATGGTAATATATACACTATATGATAGGGAGAGAAACATAAAATATAACATTTAAAAGCTTTCAGTCATTAAATCAAAATAAAAATCACTAGCAGCTGTAGGAAAACCATAATGAACGGCTATAGTAAAATGTTTAGGGTTTTGCCGCCCGGTTTCGTTCGCTATGGAAATGTCACGCGAAAACCGGTTCCCCGCACCTTTCACAGAGTATTGAGAAATATGAACAAAAAAGTTTAGAACAATTAAATGGGGCCCTGCTAACCTTAAATAATATTGTTTCATATTTATTAATTATTAAACATATTTTATATTACTTAAAAAGTATACATTTTTCTATTAAAAACTTAAAACGTTTGGGACAAACGCACGCCCACGCGTCTTGAAATATATAAATAAAAAAAATATAAAATATTATTTGGTATTATAGACAATTTACTTTTATCGACTTCAAGTATTGATAAACTTAATATAATACATTTGTTAACGGACGCATTATAAATTACGTACAGTGTAATACATAATAGAAAAAAATGTTTGTGTTAGTTATCTACATAATTTATTTTATTTGAAATTTGAAGAAATGGATAAAATGCTTTACTTATAGGTACAAAATTTAATATACTAATCTGATATTTTAATACAGCAATTAAATATACAATACAAAAGTATAACATATATGTCATTAATTAATTGATATATTTTAAGAAACGGGGAAATATGGACAATATTACTTTATGACTTGGAGCAATATTATATTTGAATTTAAATTCTAACGTCTATCATTCTGAAAACCTGACATCATAAATTAATCAATCATATCATAATATACCTAATATAGCCACTTGTTGTCAATGATAATCTGATGATTGTGATATTTATATTTTAGGTCCTCAGATCGTTTGCCAATGACGGTTATATGTAAAATAATAAAAAGGGACGTGAATTCAAAATGTGTTGAATTATAAAAGACAGAAGTAGAATACTAAAACTTCGAGAAAAACTAATTTTTAATCAGGAATGACGATAATCATCGTATCTACACCCCCAAAGTAATTATTTTTTATTATTTACATTAATTTAAAGTTATTATTTTTTTATTAATTATTATTTATTATTTTTTTTATTTTTCTCGTACACACACATACATTTATAATTTATACAACATGGTACCATCAATGCTGTGCAGCATATAAACCACTCGAAAACACCACTTAATGGTTTCCACACTTGAAATCTCGTCCGATAGAAAATGCAAAGGACGTGCCCGCCTGGTTAAAGTAAAAACGTACAAACAACCGTATGACGTTACATATCATATATTATTATCATCAAATTATGTTCAATGTTCATATTATACGAGTTGTTTTCGGTGATAACATTAAAACGAAAACGAATATTGCGGGGATCGTAAATTTAGAAACAGTAAGTTAATTGTACATATACCGCAGGTCGACTCCAAGTCAACAAATACCAAAATAAAGGGAGGGAACGTAAGCAACGCATACGACGGAAAATTCGGCGACGTCGCACAATATATTTTTATATTATCCGAAATATTGCTGACATCCTTTCGTCCAAATTCGTGACGAACTTACACAATATTCGCAGCAGGACATCAATTAGTAACACGGCGGCGGCGAAGCTGGTTTCTGTTTCTCGAATAATACAATAATATACGACACTATATTTTAGTCTATCTTTATAATTTTATGATATTATGTATGCACACCACTATACAATATTTTACGCTTCACAGAAACGTACACATACAACGTAGACCGAACAAACACGGGCGCAAACGCACGACTACGGGTTACAGCACTAGAGCGGGGCCATATCGGACGAGACGTGGGTTATTTTTATTCGGTACATGACGCGCGACCTGCCGGCTGATGTCAGCACTAACCATGCGACGAAGGGAACGATGATGCCACCACCCGTAGTGTTTGAAGACCGACGATGACTATTGAATGCAAAATATTGAATGAGTCATAAGTCTGGTGAGGAGGGAGGATCTTGATGGTACATAGGCACAATAAAGTAGCCACAAAAAAACAAAAACGAAGTCACATTTTCACGTTTGACGTGTAGGTTGAACTAGTAAAATTTTTCGAAATGAATTTTTTATGTTTTTTAAATTAAAATTGGACCATCATACAAATAAAATCAATATCATTTATCTTTGGTCCGACTAGTCTCATTTTGGAAATAAAAATATTTTGTTTAATACCTCATAAGTATTCAAATCAAATTAATAAAATACAATACATTTTTCTGTCCATTATGTCCAACTCAATATAGGTAATTAACATAATATTTAAATTTCGAGATGAAAAAAAAAATACAGAACGAAAAGGCGAAGGATCCTCCCCCTGCAGTAGTGTCCAGAAGACAATGCGGTTATATATAAGTATACAGCAAGTAAATAAAAAATACTTTTATATTTATTTGACGATCTGAATTAACAAATGTAGGTGTTAACAATTTCATAAAAATATACGACAGTTAAAGTCTCTATGCAGTATACAGTCAAGTGTCCGCACCCGAAATAATACCTATTAAGTATATGAGGTAGCAGGGTTCAAGTGAATTAAAAAAATATGATCATGTAAATTATTGAAGCGTATAAGGTATTAGTTTAAAAGAATGAGACATGCATTTTTATTTTAATACCATACGGGATATCATAGATATTACCTTCAACATTGAATATATACAATCATACATAATTATAGATAGGGACTACTAATGGATACAAATAAATATTATTAAAAATCATATTTAATATAATTTAATAAATTATTATTCTGTAAATTAACTTATGTTCAATATAAATATCCACTTTTTCCAAAATGACAAGTATAAAAACATAAAAGTAGATAATAAATATTTAATTTTGTGAGACTTTGATAAAAACTTGTACATAGAAAGACCAGACCAAAATATTTAACATTTATTTTCTATAATTAAAAACTTTGTACCATTGTAATGATTAGTGATTAATGAATAACCAAAAATAAACTTTATTATTTAGCATAAATAAATATATATATATATATATATATATATATATATATATATATTAAAATTAAAAATGATATATATTTCATATGAATTATAATCATCAAAAACAAATAAATAATTCTGGTACTAAAAAGAAATACCAGTAAGTTACATTATTCATATTCGTATTAATAATTAATATCTAAGTATCAAAATCATAAACAAAAAGTATTCAAAATTGAATACAGATAGAGTAAATTATATATTCATGGTGATGTAATAATACGTTTAGTGCATACGAATAAGGTTATACCTACAGCAATAAGAACAGCGGAATGCTATGAACCTAAGTCAAACTAAATTGTTTTGTTATAAATTGTAATGACTCAGAATATTTTTAAGTTATATCGGAATGTTTGTGGATAAATATATATGGAAAAAAATTATATTATAAATAAGTAATAATTAGAAAAAAACAAGTAAAAATCAATGTCTATAAAAAATTACGATATAATAATTTATTAACATTATGAAATAGTTAATATATATTATGTCACATAAAATTATAATACTATATACATGATAATACATGCCTGTTTAATAAAAATCAGAAATTTCCGAAAAATATAATTTTTTAATTTTAATCATTTTATACGAAATCAATTAATCCTTATTTGAAATATTTGAAATGAAATAGGTACATTATAAAAATTTAAAATTGAAATAGTTTAATCTATACCAGTAAAAAAAAAAAATGTATAAAGCCATTATTATTATTATTATTATTACACTTGATCAACATCGGTCGATCGACAAAAAGTCGGTAAACACAAAATTAATGTATTTGTCGATCCACCGATGACGAACCAGTGTAAATACTAGTTTTACATATTTACAAAATGCAAAGATCAATCATTTTGGTTCAAAAATATATATTTTATTCTCAATATTCATTAGTATAACCCAAATAAAAATACTGCCAAAATGAGCACTATGTTAACTTATATCAATATCAACCTACTCAATAGCGACGCATTTCAACATTACTATTTGTATTAGTATTTTCTACCCTTAAACGTATTTCCCAATCATATTTCGAAAAAAACGAACTGATCGTGCTCCATAATTCCGATAATTAGGGTGTCTTAGGGTTTATATAAACCATATAAAGTGGCATAAACATGTGCCTAACAGATGTAGTCTTAAACATTTATTTGTTCTACAAACCATTTTATGCTCAGTTTTCTAAAATTCTCCAATTTAAATTAAATGCATTAAACGTAAATAAAATGTATTATACTGTATAGACGTACAGTGTATAATATAAATTCGTACAGGATAATACATTGTACATGCTCAACACATATTATACTTTTATTATATATATATTTATTTAAATTCTGGAGATTTTGGAAGATTTTCAAGTATTTTTACAAGTTAAAGATTATATTTCCAATCACTTAGATTTGTTTTTACTTATGTCATTAAGAAGTGTTGACCTTTTTTTTAAATAAGAAAATTTTTTTTTATTAAATTACTATAACAACTTGCATAGAGAAAAATAAGAAAAAATATAAATTTATATATTTTTTACTGTAAATTTCTGATTATAATCTTATATAACACAAAGTTTAATAATTCAAAAATGACTAATTTAAATTTCGATTTAGATACATCGACATTAAAAAAAATCATGTTATTACTAAACAAATAACAATTTTTATTTTTTTAAAAAAAGAAGTTTATATCGTGACAAGATGTTCTTCAAATGACATAAAAAATCCAAGTAATTGAAAAGATAGTCTCGAAGTAAATAGTCAAAAATTCCAAAAATCAGAATTTAAATAAATGCATGATTAAAGAAAAATATGGCAAACGCATGCCAAGACAAATCACACTGTACATAAACTTGAATATTTTATTTTAATATATAAAATACGTTCATAAAAAATATATTTACTTTATTAAGAAGTTGGATATTAATGTTAACGTTTAAATATTATTTTAGAAGACGATTTTTAAATATAAAAAACGTAGTATTTACTATATTATAATAATCGAAAATGACTTGCCCTAGAATCGACACAATATATGCACCATCATTTGATGTGCTTGTTCATAAATCCAGTTTTGTAGCCATGAACTAAAAATATGCATTTATAAATTACCATCAATCATAATAATAATATGGACTATTTTCTGTATCATTATTGTCCATAAAAGCATCATTTTTGGCTTATATGATAAACTGTAATAACAACCTGTAAAATATAATTGCTAGTATTTTATATGCACCTACCTACCTATATATTTGAAATGCCAAAAAATAAAACTTGTTTGAGTAGTCATCTGTAATTATAAAATACCAAAATACATTTGTTTGATAATGGATAAACATAGAGCAGGAAACACTACAATATCCTATAAAATCAGGTTTTTGTAACAACTCATATATTATTATACCTAATAAATAAAGTTATACCTACGTTCTTTAGTTGTATCTAGTATGAAAAATATTCATATTAAGTTCAATCTTAATTGATAATCATGATTTAATTTTTATGCATTTCTCTAACGTTTGTGCACTTTATATTACTTAGTTTATTTAATCCAAACAAAATTGATCTCATTAATGTATTTTAATTAGACTAGAATTGTTTAAAAAAATATAGTTATACTTTTTGTTAACTTATTAATTTTTAATCTGCTATAGAAATTAAAAGATACCTAGGTATGTGATAATTTACAGATATATTTATATGTAAAAATGAGTTATAACCTCGACTGCAGCGCTAGTTTTATCAGTATTGTTTTTACAATAATTAATAAATACAGGCGAAGGGTCTTTAAAAACGAATTAGATTTAAATTTAGAAGCTTGGAGTCTATTGGTTTTATGTAATGTTTATTCATCTAAAAACTTTTGATTAAAAAAGCTCAAAGATCTTCATGTAGCTATACCTATACTATCATTGCTTTATAATGTATTATAAATTATAATAAACAATAATATGCCAATTATCTGTCTATAAGTAAACAAATAGAAACAAGTGCACAATATTCAGAAGCAATCTCTGTATCCTATAAATAGTTCAAACACAATTTTATTACAGTAGTAAGTTTTACATAATTAAAATATGAAAGTTAGTCCATAGAGGTGAATCCTGATACGCAAACCAGTGGCGTGGCGAACTTGAAATTTTTGAGAGGCTAGCCTAATACTTCACCTAACTTGCAGCGCCAATAATCCGATAAATGCGCATCCGCTGTCATATTTGTAACTACTTGCGTCGTAGTTATTATTAAAATACTATAGTTAATACTAAAAATCACTTATTGGCCATTACCCACTAGTCACTGCCTCTCGATTGCCCCCTTTGCCACGCTATCACCACTGGCACGAATATTCAACAGTCAATGTTATACAGATGGGAAATTTAACTCTTTAAAACTAGTCTTTTTAACAAAAAGTAAAACGTGTAATTCAAAAGTGTAACTATATGTATTATAATATTATATTTTTTAATAAAACATGGCAATAAAGGTAATAATTCAGAGTTAAATCAATTATTACGCTTTCTCAAGATTCGTGCGAAGCTGATTCAATCCACATATCTTATACGCTATACTAGTTTAGGAGAAATATACAAAATGTAAATTAACGAATTTACTGTTTCGTGAATCCTAAATTATTAATCCCAAATACTAAATCAATTACTCAACAAATAATTACGAAATTATTTATGTTAATTTTACAGTTAATAAATCAGAAATATAATTAGTATACAGAGTAAAGATAGGTATTGTACACATAGAATTTGACATTTATAAGTTCAAGAACAATATCAATTGTATTTATTTATGATAACATAATAACTAAATATTTGGTATTTTTTATTACGCTTGAGATTCTAAGTAAAGAAACAAATATGCGTTCTAGAATATTATTGGATTACTAAATCTATTTTACCTACACAAATAATTTTTTTTTGAGACAAATCTCAAAGGTCAAAAGTTTAAAAATAACTGATTCAAGTGCTGGCTTCTTGAATACGAATTGAATAAACCCGGATTCTCGCTGCCCCGTGTCCATGGTTTAAGATCAATTTATTTTAAATAAAATAAATATATTAGGTAACGTATTGCCAACATTTTATTACCTATACCTACCTACCTGTGTATTTAATATACGGAACACGAAACAATGCTACAGTATAGTGTGAATTAACAACTTTAACCCGTCGTTGGTGACGCTAATATTTTGACATCGTTAGTGACGTGTTAGCGTTTTGCTCACATATTAAATAAGACCATCTTGAAAGAAATAAAAACTATTTTGTTACTTTATTTATAAACATTTATGCTTTGTATACTTCTAACAAATAATATAACACAAAATACTTAAATTTAGAAACTTTTAGGTACTGAAAT
>JACXSJ010000829.1:0-66806 GCA_014851325.1 Pentalonia nigronervosa | reverse complement strand
TAAAAAACTTTAGTTATTTATAATTGGTAAAAACTAAAACATTAAACAACCAGTGAAGTCGAAACAGCAAAATAAACACAATAGTTATAAAAAAACCGTATGTAAATATTGAAATATATAAAAAACAGTAGGGAAGGAAAATAAATAAATCAAATATATTTAGTATAAAACGATTGTGTAAGAACATATTCCAGTTCGATTCCGAATGCCGCAATGTACGCACGTTCCTTCATTAGCAGCATGCTTGTCGCTCTCTTATCTAATCGCAGTCATATTTTACGGCTTCGCCTATAGTTCATAATATTCAATGTATTATGTCGTCCCAACCTATTAGACATTATCCCAAAAACACAAATAAAAGAAATCTCTCTACATCTTCTCTTTCACCAAAGGTAGAAGAAAAGAAAACTAAACTATTTACAAGTCCAAATCGGTTCTCCGTTCTCGCTAAGCGAGACAACATCGACGTGAACACGTCTACAATCAATGTCCAAACCCGCAACAGCGATGACAGATTAAAGGAACCGTCTGTTTACATTAAAAATGTGGACAATATCTCCACCTTCATCCCTAGCCTTATGACCATACTCGACTCTATAAATTTCATTTATAAATTCACGCCTTCCTATCTTATTGTCCACACATATTTCGTTGAACATTACAATCTATTTTTATCACATTTAGAGGAGAATAATTACAGATATCATTCTTATCAGCCAGATATAAATTGCCAACTTCACATAGTTATTCAAAATTTTCACCCAACTACTGCATATGAAAACATCATTGCCGGCCTTTAAGAATTAGGACACCGTCACTAATATTCACAATATAAAGCGTTTTTCAGACAAAATACCCTTACCACTTTTCTTCGTTGACATCCAAAAAGCTACAAATAACTCAGGCATATACAAAATTGAGTTCCTTCTCAACTTAAAAATTGTTGTTGAAAAACCATATTCACTAAAAAGCCCACCACAGTGCTATACATGCCAGACTTACGGACATACTCGGAAATACTGTTTCTATGGCCCACGATGTGTAAAATGTGGGGAAAACCACTTCTTATATTCCTGTACCAAGCCATGCGACTCTCCAGCCAGATGTACTCTATACAATGGCAACCATACCGCCAATTACAAAGGTTGCCCCAATTATAAAAAACTCAAACGTTTTAATTCTCTAATTAGGCGTGATCCTCCCATTCCTACTTTCACCTAAAAACAATATTACTAAAGCCTCTTTTTGCACCAATCAACCAAATAATAACCAATCTTATGCTCAAATCATTTCCTCTGGTCAAAACTACACTCAACTTTCTTCAAGTATTGAATCATTTTTAGTTTCATTATCTCTGAATTCTCGAATATCATAAAACCCTTCTTTTCTCTTCTTACTTCACTAATAAATAAATCTCAATTATAAACAAAGTAAAATATACTTACTCGTTGTAATTACGCCATATCACATTATTATTTATCTTGTACATTATTTAACTATTCACATTCTGTGCTCTCTTTTATTTTGTATGTTATTTTATATATATATATATATTTATATGGACCTTATCTACCTTTGTATGTTCAAACTATTAACTGTATGTAATGTTGCGGACCCATATCCTTGTTGTTATGTCATGACTAAAAATTATTATTTTACAATCGATATTTATAATACTTATTATTTATATAATTGTTGAGCTATTATAGTTATTACTAAAAGCTAATATGCTAACCTACTATGTGTGTAGGTAATATCATATATGTGCGTATGTTAATACTTTAAACTATACGTACGTTGTACCAAAATTAGAATTTGCATGACATTTATTTTACCACAAAACCAAAAAAACAATAGACTGCGGAGTCTCGCAACGTTTTGCGGCGTTTGTGCAAAGTTTTGCCAGCCCCATCCACATGAAAAAATTGAGTTATTCATCATTTGACTACCCCAAAAATTAGCATGAATTTGCACGACTAAATTTAGGATTTGTATGAAATTATTTCACACAAAAAATTCAGTTTCTTGTTTTTACCGTTGCGCCAGACCAACCCAAAATAGAAATTTTTTTCAGCTAATAATTAGCACACAATTAACATGGATTTATATGTTAAACAGCGGGACTTTTAGTTTATTCAATAATTTTTATTATTAATTTGAACGATTTTCGAAACTTATAAAATTATTTGTGATCCAATAAATAGAGCTAATTTTATGGAGGTAAAAGGGATCCGACAGGTACATTAGTTATATATCCTATAGATCATGGTGTTCAAAAACATTGTAGTTCCGAAAAATTATATATTTTTTAAAATTTGACAGCCACAGCTACAGGTACTGTACTGTATAATAATTTAATTCAATTATATTTTTTACTAATATTTATACTAATTTCACATTATCTTTTAAGATACAATTACGGACGGTAGCTCGCCAGTCTGATCCGAGCCAGGGCATACTCCTGCCCCACCCCAAATTACATCACTGTATTGTACCTAATATATTATTAGAGTTAATGACCAAAATAGCGATATATTATAAGCTTATTTGCAAACCGACTTATAGATTAACGACTTAACTTTTCATTCTGTGTTTGGTAATAATATTTCTATACAGTATCTGTAAATTTCAGTGATAAAATTACGGTTGTAGAATTTTTGAATACCTTTTTTTAGATCAGTATAATGTTAATTTTATTAAACAAATTATTAGTATAAACAAAACAGGTATACAGAAATTAATTGTTTTCGTGTAAATTAGAACGGGAGAACAATTTTTAATTCAAATCAAACAAATTACGAAAATTGCAGTTCAAATAGACAATATCTACGAATTACATGCTAAATGATTGTATACATATAAAATTATTTTAATATATTTTAGATTCTAAGCGGAGCAAAAAATGTATTGATTTTACGATGTTTTTTTTTTTGTGTGTGTGTGTCAGTCATCATCTTTTGGGGTAGTAAAAATACATTGATTTTCTTCATCAGCATTTTTTTTTTTTTTGTAGGAAAGTGAATCTAGTTGGTACTTTAATAGGTCAGAAGTGAAAAATTATTTTTAAAAGAGTCGGAAAAAATAAAAAAAAAATAAGGAAAAACCAGAATTTTTACGCAAAACCAATTTTTTTAACAAAATCGATTTCGTTTTTTGGTGTAACACAAAAAATAATAACCGTCAATTCGTGAATTTTTTATCAAATATTTAAATTAATATTTTCTACATTATAAAACTTTAAAAATATTTAAACTATTTTTGAGCTATTTATACGCATAAGAAATGTTCGATTTTTCTAAAAAAATTTTAAATTATTATTATTGATAAAAAATTCTTCACTCGGTCAAAAACTTGAAGATTTTAAATAAAATGTCATAAGCATTTTACATTGTAATCAAAAAATCTAATAAATATTTTAACATAGTTTTTTTTTATAGAGTTCAAATTTGAACAAATTATATATTAAATGAAGAATAACAATGTTATAGTTATGTCTTTGTTATTTAAAATAATTATTCGTGTTACTTGCCACTATTAAATTATATTGTTAAGCATTATACACACAATGACATTTTCAAATACAATGTTTTAAAAATAAATAATTTATACAGTAATAGGTAATATCACTAAATATAATTAGCAATTGAGCTGGCAGATTGTCTTCGCTCAGAATCGTGTCGTACACAATAATTTAATAACATTCAATACAAATTTAAGACATCCATAACAGTAACACACATGACACGCAATATACAGCAAAGCGTTACCACTTGCGACTTTCCCATCTTTTTATTAATATTATGGAGTTGCGAAAACGTATAAAATAAAGTTTGTAAGTTTTTTTTTTGTATCTATCTAACATCAATATTTTTGTCATTTGGCATTAAATACCAGCCCTATAGATTATATATATATATATATATATGATTAAAATTATTTTTATGAAGTTTACTGCTTATATATATTATAAGGCCCACCACTAGCCGGCTGGGGAGCCAGAATAGTGGGTTGACTCACCGACGTCAACCCAAAACCAAGTCGGTACCACGGGGAGGGGAACCCTACCGCACGTCAGCCCGGCTTGCCGCGCCAGATGCGGTGCCCCTCAGGTTGAGGAGCCTATCTTGGCTGAAACGTGGTGGTTGTGGGACCAGCGCGAGGTAGTAGAACAATACTACTGTACCTAGTGGGAGGCACGGTACCCAAGCGGCACTTAACTAAGTCGTTCCGGGCCTCAGAAAAGGTACGGGCCCTCGGGCCCGGTGCCGGTGTTCCACAGAAAACCCTGGACCGACGACAGCTCGCCGGCATCGCTCCAGTTCCACCGTCGCTCATAAGTAGCGCTCAGCGCTAAGATGCGGACGATCGGAGGTAGGCCGCAAGCCACCAAAACCCAAAGACTCCTACTTATATATATTATATTTTATCATAATGAAGATAATGTTTTATGTAAATGACTAAAAACATTTATTTAATAAAATAAATAAATGTATACATCATTCTGTGTGATAAAATTAATGAATATACGTCAATTGATCGTGAATTCATAATGGGCAATTTATTGCGACGTTTTTAAATTGTGCGTCAATTCATTGCGTACCTATATTATATAAGTATATATTTTTTTAAATCAAAATTTTTCTCCCCTTTTTAACACAGATTTAGGACTGACATTGATATTTAAAAGTTTAAAACAAGATTTTTCGTAAATAGTTAACGATGTAACCAAAAAATATATTAACAAATGGTTGTTTTTTATAGACATTTTAAATTCAAATTTGGACTAAATTAAATATTTAAAATTTAAATAAAGAATAACGATATTGGTTATTCCGTTGTAGTTTAAAAATATTATTCGTGAGTACTTGAAACTTTTAAAGTATATAATTATATTATACACACAATGCAATTTTCAAATGAAATGTTTTCGGTAAAAATTAATTTAATCTATTATATAATTAAAAGTAAAATGAACTACTTTAATAGCAAATATATTATTGAATTAAAATTCAACACATCCATTACAGTGACTTCTATAGACACCTATACTATGTACATCAGAGTGGTAACCACTTGGCCATTTCTTTTTAAATTTTAATAAAAAATAAACAAATATAGGAAACATTTGTTATCGAATAATATAATAAACGTAATACAATCGCCATATAACATAACAGTCATGAATCATGATGAACAAGCAGATAATCCATCAATATCAATGAATAATCAGTGAATCACACCATCACAAATTTAAAAAAAAATTGTTTACCTCCTAAAATTGTACCTAAGTAATAACTTTTTTAGATATTTATTTTCTATTTTAAGTTTTTTACTGTTATGAGAATTGTATTGATTGATAACACTTTGTACGATAATTTTTACATTAACCATTTAATTTAAATTTTACAATTTAAAACAAATATGCTTAGTTATATATTATAAACAAGGCAAATGTAACATAAAATAATATTATTTTAATACATAATATACAATATATCTACAGTATATAGATACTGTAGTATTTGTGCACAATGTTTTTTTATTAATTTTAATTAAAATAAACAAACTAAATTATTAAATATCTATAAGAATTATTGACGTCTCAAACTTCGTTTTGTAATTAGATATAAAGGATTTTTACACAGCACAATCGGTCAGTGGATTTTAATGAAAATGTCACACACGTATGTTGCTATTATTGTTTGTGTGGATCGTTATTATTTAATACATAACAGCAATTGAAGATGAAAACTCAATTCAGAAAAGAGAAAACGCACACGTGTCGTCCACACTATAATATTATTATTATTATCACATTATTTTATAGATAAAATTATACACAAGGACATTTCTTACAAAATTTATTGTATTCCAATATAACTTCTAAGGGCACAAACAAGATAGTAATAATGTTAATGTTTAACTGTTTAAATCTAAACTAAATTAATAATTATAATTGATTTAAATGCGTTTTATAAAAACATTTTTGTAAATATAAATTAATTGTTAGGTATTTAAACAATAAAATAATTTTTCAATACAATGCAGCAACAAGAATAACGAGCTATAAATAAATCAAATATACCTTCTTTCTTAAGTCTATATAATATTATTTACGCTTAAATCAAAATGATAAGATCAAATAAAATTGAAACATATAATCAAACAAATAAACTGTAGGTTATTCTTCGATTTAAAAGAAATAATCTAGCCTATAGGTAAAAATGTACAATACTTCAATTCAAAAGACAGATAATGGCTAGAGAAAAACCCCTAAATAAAATTAAAATGTGTATTAAAAACACATTAGTCTGCAAGAACATAATATTATAGTATAGCGAATTATTATAAGCTATAAAATAAAACATATAGATCAAATAGGCATTTAGATTTAAAGAATTCAATTTTTACACGCTCTCATTCTCATTTATATATTACATACACCTCGGCAAATAAATGTGATTTGTCATGGAATATTGTACGATTTATCAATTGCACAGTTGTGTTATAAGTTATAATAATATATAGGTACACTACCATATAGAATACTATAGACTAGTGGACTACCACTTGCCTTATACCATTACAATATTACATAACGACGCAATTTCAGCATTTCACTCATAATATTCAATTAAACATACAAATATTATAGTTCAAATATTATTTCCATCTTAGATTTACAAAACAGTTGTTATTTATGTCAAATGATCAATGAATCCGGCGTACATAAATAATAAAAATAAAATTTAGCTCTCCTAATCTACTGCTGCATGACGATATAGCTAACTCATTACCTTTTACAATATCTGTACCTGCAAAAAATATATACCAGCTACCTTCATAAAAAACAAATTTTAACAACCTAAAAAATCATAATATGGGTATTATAATAACAAGATATTTAGACTATTAATATATATATTTTTAGAAACGTTATTAAAATTAAATAGAATCACTAATATAAATAAAATCCAGCCCTATCAAAATTATCTATCTAAAAAAACAAAAGTTTTTGTAGTCTGTTTAATTAATAATAATTAAATAGACATACTTTTATGAATTACCTATTGAGGTAATTGAGTTTGAGTTATTGTATTGAGTTGCCATATTAATTATACCTATATTAACATTAAGATTTTTATCGAAGCACAACAAAAGGATCTAACCTTACAAATAGTTTAATTAGGTGTAACTATTTAAATATTTTGCATTATAAATGAATATTACTACCTCTAGTTGGTACCTAGTTATTTATTATTAAGTACAAAATACTTTATAAAAAAATAGAATGAAATGTTTTAATAATGATTTCAAACTAAAAAAAAAATAGTCATTTTTAAAGATAGTTATACACTTTTCTGCATTGACATGTGTATTAATAGTTTATATACATCACAAAAAACTGAACAGGAATATTATTATAATTTCATATGTATCATGTGAAATAATTGAATTATAGGTATTAAACACGTTTTGAAATAAAGACATTTATAAAATAAAATACCTTATTCATAGTTTGAGTGGAGTTTTTAACAATTTGTATGTCTTTATAAGTATCTGAATCTTCGGGTAATATGTAAAACTGTATACGGTACATTCTTAACCCACAATAAAAATGGCATTAACGAACACCAATTGTTACAAGTATATTATGTAGTGTATTATATACAAAATATTGAAGTTCGATAAAAATTGATCAAAAATTAAAACAAAATCACTAAATTTATAAAAAAATATTTTAAAATATGTACAAATAAAATTTAATTAAAGGTATAATTATTTATAAAAATAATTGTGTGTACATAATATTGTAAAACACTTGTTTTTATAAATTTGAATTATTCGTTAAAAAACATCTTCTGCCAAGAATAACCTCAGCACGTGAGCCGTAAAATACAAACTAAACAAAATGAAGTTTAACGCGTCGATTTCAACACAACACAACGTCTATACTAGGTCTGCGAGTCATTCGTTAAGCTCAATAGTTGATTGTGTCAAAATAATCGATAGATAGTGTCAATAATATCGATTATTCCCATAAAATTAAAAAAAAATAATAAACCCCCTCCAAAAAAACGTATAACTGCCACTTAATTCCATTATAAAAAGTATTACATCTCGCATCCAGACCCGGATAAACCAATTGAGCATTCGAGATAATCTCTAAGGGCCGCTAAAATACTGGACAGGTAGGACTCAAATACCCTTATGTTAGTATTACATTAAACAAGGTAATGCCTTATTTCCTATTTCGTCAATAAATGTAATAAGGTCATTATTATTTATTAATATTAAAATTTTATCAAAATAGAAAATCACGGGCCGGTAGAAAAATATTTCTGGAAGAGCCGAGACTACCCAATCTGGTCCTACTCTAATCTTCTCGTAGTTACTATATATATAAACATATAAACATATATATATATATTTATTTATTTATTTAAATAATTAAGAAGTACAATTTATAATAACAATTAACAAATTTTAATTTTTTCAATCTTTTAAATTTAATTAAAAGTTAATAAAAAATTAATAAGTATTAAATAAGTCAGTCAACTTCACTTAAAACATAAAAAAAAATAAGAATAAAATATATGTTGGGTGACCGGATAAATAGATGTATCGATGTATTTTCGAATCAATATATCGATTAATCGATACTATCTAGCATGAAAAACGATTAATCGATACATCAGCACAGGCCTAGTCTATACAACAGGTAATTGTTCCTATACAAGCAATCGTTGGTGCCCACGGTAGGCCGCACAACTATTGGCAGTCATAAAAGAAGAGAAACGTGTTTTTTTATGACTACCAGCGTGATTCAAAAAGAGAAAAAATATCATGTACTCACTATACTATACATTTCTAAAATAACCATATGAAAAATATTTACAAAACTTCAAGACGGATACATTTTTTTATTAATTTATTAAATTGTTTTCAATAAATATTACACATAAAAGTATAAAATTACAAAAGTATGGGTAAATTTCAAATATGTGAAATACACACAATCGACTAATGTTGAGCTTCAAACTATTTTTTAGCAAAATAATTATTTTACTATAAATTAACTAAAATATTATGTTTGTTATAACTTACAAATAACTATAACTAATTCATTCAATTAGGTACTTAAATCTTTTAACTTATTTTAAGGTATTACGATTATATAAATCAAATATTTAGGTACCTTCATAGTTAGTACATACCTAGTATTGTAAAGAAGTAGACACTAAAATACTAAATACTAACATAAAGTTTTGATATAACCTTTTAATATATTTAGCCAATTAGGCCGGTGTCATACTTGCAGAATTTCCACAGTATCGAAATTCATATATTTAAATACTACTGGACGTATTACAGAAAAATTTCCGCCCGGAAAAAAACCGCTACACGACGCAATTATTCCACGGGATTTGTTTCCTCGGCGGATACTAAAATAAATCCTAACATGTTATTTTGGATTACTCATGTCATATTTGTAACGAAATCGTAATATTTTATTTAATTCATTATTTGATTATTGATTCTTCAACGAGCATCATCATCGTGTTATACGTTGAATTATTAATTTCTGAAGTGCAGTCAAATCTATGTTTATGGGATTTGAGCGACAAGGAATACAGTAATTGAGAAGTAAAAAAAAAACGGAACCAATTAGCACAAAACATATTTTCCGATTGGGAAACAATACAGATCGGTGAACAAAAAGAAAAACGTAAGTAAATCATTTCAATTTTTAATATTATATAGAATATACTATTTATGAACACAGTTTAAGTACCTAATTCATAAGTCAAATTTTGAACACCATCACTATTGATCTACTCTAAATAATTATATATAAGTTTTAACTCTTAACTTTTAACTATAAATATTATATAATAATAATATGATATTATTAAATTGTTAATTGTATTAATTTGTAATTAATATTATGCTTCTCAATTTAAAAATAATTAAATCCTGTTATTTTACCACGAAACACTTCTAATTTCATTTAAAAAGTATTGTGCGAATTGATCTCTAACCTGTTACCCAACTTAACTTTTAGACGCAGTTTCTCGTGATTCAATAACTAACATGTTATCATAGTTTAAAGTATCTTCAAACGCAAATCCGTCTCTCCGTCGTATATAATTATGGAAAATTGTTGCTGCTTGAAAAATAATACTTACAAAATCAGGCCCTACTGCAAAACACCTATAAAAAATTCAAATTTTCTACATAGGATTCCAAAAGCGCACTCAACATTTCTTCTATTTCTACAAAGTCTCTAATTAAAAATTCGCTTGGAATAATTTAAATCACGGCTTGAGTAAGGTCTTAATAAATGCTGATGAATTTCAAAAGCTTCATCTCCAATTAATACATAGGATAATGCAGGGCCATTAGTATTTGGTAGGTTAATCGAAGGTGGTAATTTTAACGAATTGTTGTAGTTGTTTTCCAAAAGTATTTTGTTTAAAAATGTTTGTATCTCCTTCACGGCCATAATACCCTGTATCTACAATTGTAAAACAATAATTAGCATCAACAACTGCCATTAAGATAATTGAAAAAAATTTTTTATAGCAAAAATAATTTGAGCCACTATGTTGGGAAGAAATTATGCGTATATGATTCCCATCGACTGTGCCTATATAACTTGGGAAATTTGTTTTTTCGAAAAAATTTTTTGAAATTTCAATCCATTTAGTGATTATCGGAAGGGCATTTCAATGGGTTGTAAAATATTCCATAATTCAATACATGTATTTTTTATAATTTGACTGATAGTAGTTTTACCAATTTTAAATTGATACTGTAAAGATGAATAATGAGATCCGGTAACTAAATATCTATAAAACAAATTAAGTTATTACGAATAATTATTCTTAATATTCAAAAGTTAAATAAATCACAGCAAAATATTATAAATAAAAGTAATTATTTTACTACTGGTAATAAGGTAGATTGTATAATTTTTTTGACAAAGCATTGCATTTGTAAATTTCATTGTGTGTATAAAATTTAATGATTAGAGCACGGATTTAAATGCCCAAAAAATATTTAAAAAATGCCCTTTCAAAAAATGAATTTAACATGTCAAATTGTATAGGCATGTTTATAAATATAAACAAATTAGTAAAAAATTTAATTTAACAAATTACATTTGTATTACACTTTAATAATCCGATAAAACTTGTATACAATGAAATTGGCTAATTCAGGGGTAAGCAACCCACAGGCCGTATGTGATCCTCATAGCAATTTCATATGGCTCGCAAGTTAAATTTATAATTTGTATAATTATAGACATTATGTACAACTACTATATAAGATGATATGGACTGGAAACAATGGATTCCAACGTTATTTGTTTGTAGATACCTTGGTAAATTAATAAACCTAACAGTTATGAACTTAGTTATAAGCTAAATTTGATATGACTACAATACATTTTGTTTAAAATAAAAGAAGATTATACAAATTGTGGGCCGTGAAAAATATATACTTATTTGTTGGTTTTTGATAACAAAAGGGTTGCCGACCCCTGGGCTAATTGGTTGATATGGCATAAAGGTGTAAGAGTATTTCAGTCTTGTCTAATTTAAAACTACATTACCTGATATAATATAGTTCAAAATGTAATTTGATTTATATTACAATAAAGTCAATTTTTTAGTCATAATATGGATAAATAGGTCAAAATTATCTTAAAAATTACATTAAAAACGCCAAAAATTCGGCAAAAAATGTTGTGGTTATAACATAGGTACTTGACACACATTTGTAGATAATAAAGCATCGTGTAAGACATTCCAAAAAAAAGAAGCAAATGCATTGAAATCCTAGCCCTAATAATTAATAAACATTAAGTTTCAAGTCCCCTTGAATAATATTTTTAACTATCATTAAATGTTAAATTTATTTATGTCCCTTAATAACAATATGATTCCTTATAACTATATTAATTTATTTGTATGTATTATATATGTTATTAAAATTTAAAAGCTTCCTTATATATATATATAAAAATCCATGTCACAATACCTACTATTATAATATTATTGTTTATATAGTTGATGATTTACAAAAAAAGTGGAAGAATGTTAAAGACTATTATAAAAAAGAAAAAAAAACATCCTTCCGGATTAGCTGCTACAAAAAAAAAAAATGTTTATTTTGAAATGCTTGGGTTTTTGGATAAAACTATTAAAGATAAAAGGTATATTGTATTATAATTAGTAATCACACAATAATACGTTAATATTAGGACTAGGATTAATATACATTGGTTTTTTTTTAATTTATTTATTTTTATAATTTATAATGTATTGGATAAGTATAAATTTTAAGGAATTTATAAATTTTTATTCGAGTTGTTTTTCAGAGATATTTTGACTTGGAAAAATTATATTGAATTTTAAATTAAAAGCAAGCACACGCGTGTTCAAAAAATAACTTCACTGTATAGTATATTATAATTTATACTATATAGTATATCCACATTTTTAAATTCATCATGATGGCTCTAAATATATCTCAGTTAAGTGTATTTTACTGTTATTAATTTATTTAACTGTATTTTTTTTTTTAACAGTACTATAAGCAATATAATCGCGAATGAAAGCATTATTGACAACATATCGATAATGAAACAATCGAATCTGATCCTCTGGAAAATGAAGTATTATTCAAGTCAACTACAAGTCAACCTCGTAAACAAAAAAATGATTGATTTTCAAAAATGTGTGGTTGAAATTTTATCTAAAAAGAAAAATTAACAATGACAATAAAGATTTGGATGAAGATAAGCTATTTTTACTATCCCTTCTACCAACATTAAAAAAAAAGTCTAGTGATAAAAAATTTGATTTCAAAATTCAAATAATGTAAATGTTGAAAAACATTAGTTTTCAAACTAATTTTAATCTACCTAACTACAACCAAAGTACTTTCTAAAACTAAATGCCTATTCATCATCAAACATCATACATTTCCAACACCGTTCCGAATATACATCAAAACATAATTTCAAATTCTTCTGATCATAATGATCCTAACTTATTTTCTTCTAGTCCACCAGATGCTTCAAATCAATCAACTAGTTACATTGATGTTAACTACTATGATTAATGTTCAATAAATAAAATGTATTTATTAGTTATTTAATAACTGATAAATTATAATAAATAATTAAACAAAATGTTGTATTTTATTATCTTAGAATTTTTTTGGTGTGTGTACACGATAACTAGTCAAAATAATACTTCGATTTTCAACTTCAATATTACAAGAGGTATACAAGTGGTTAAAATTAAAAATTATCAGGAGTTCCAAAATTTTGTAGTTAACAATTTATAAAATATTTAACTTTTATAGTTAAGGATTGAAAATTTAAAACAAGGTTCGGAGTAAGTAGATTATTCTGTAACCAAAAAATCTAAAAAATATAAAAACACAGTTTTTTTTTATAGTTATTTTATATTTAAATTTGGACGTAATTACATATTAAATAACCAAGAATATCGATTTTAGTTTGTTGTAATTGAATGGATACATGATTATTCATGGATACTTGAAACTTTTAAAATATACTTATCATTATATTATATACATACAATGACAATTTTAGATGCAATTTTTTTTTGAAAAAAATTAATTTAACTTACTTTATTAAATTACTTTAATCACAATAATATAAAATATACTTAATAGATAGTAATATAAGCTTGACAGACAGTCTTTGCTAAAAATCGTTTTTCGAATACAATGATTGTTTTATCATTGAAATCAAATTTAACACAACCATTATAAAGACCTCTCTAGACATCTACTGTATAGCAGAGTGGTATTCACTTGCCCACCTTTTTAAATAAAAAATATTATATTACCTTAGTGTAACAGTCAGCCGTTCTTCAACGTTAATAGATTCTCTGAAGGTGGAGTTTGTTTCAGATATATATGGTCTCAATAAAATCACCAATTCATCAAATAATTTTATAGACATACCATATTAATTAAAAAAACGATTCAGATATTGTCTCAAGTCAGAGTATAAACAGTGGAACTCACCCAAAGTTATTCTTTGAGCATTGAGTATGTGGACCCAATGAACACAGTGTCGCTCAACTGTGTCAGCTGCACTCGACATCGTCTAAAAGTTCTAATAGTTTCATATTATATTATTTTAATACAATGAATGGTTTATTCTGTATGACAAATGAAATCATACTGAAATATGAATAAAATAAAAACTACCACTGAGTTGTAGTATCTAGTTTATATTTTCACAATTTCGCTACGGAAAAAACACAAATGTGACACCAGCCTTAGGTGTATTTAATTTTTATAACAAACTCCCAAATATTAAAATGAGTTTATCATGAACTCTTACGTTTTGCATAATAAATTTTCAAAATTGACTGCCCTTTTCATGACTTTTTTCTTTTTCAAAAACTTTTAAATCTTCTATTTCGAATACTAGCTGCTGTTTTCTACTTTTTACTAAATTTTTTATGAAAACTTATGACAAATGAGGTTGTTTTCCCACATTCCTTCCCATATTAATTTTAGAGTTACCCCTTGCCAAATAAAAATCAATTTTCTTTTTAATTTTCCCTTCTCCTTTATTATCTATTTAATCTATTTATTTACTCTAACACAAGCATTCTATCATTTTATAAGTACATAATTCGTATCACGTAACAGATACTTCAAATAGATAAAACTTCTGTTTTAAATTTTTTGCTGTTTTTCTATCTTTATTTTAATTTTTTTATTTGTTAGATTTAAGTGCACATAAACATATTGTACGAACTTATAGTGAAGTTAAAAAATTAAAAATATTTTATAAAGAAATATTGTTTTAATATTTTAGGCAGGTATTTTTTATTCGGATCAAATGTCAATCGTTCTATTTAAAAATGCGATAACGTTTTTATCTATTTACAAGGATTATCGGATGTAATATTTTACCGGGTCTCAAACAAATAACAAGTAGATAACAACTAATTGTTGAGTTGGAGTTAAATCCTGATCGCAGTTATTTCGAGTACTTATACTGTTTCTTTATTGTGTATGCCTAAGGTTGGTATTTTGCTTTTGTAATTTATAGTTAGTTAAGTTGAAGAAATGCTAACAATTCCGAAAGTTAAGTTTAATTTTTTAAATGTTTATTACTTTTACAAATGCTTAAGAGGCCGTTCTAGTAAAAGTGAAACGTATACAACGCTCAAAAGATGGCGTTGTGTACCGTATGCCGCCGTCGCAGCAGGACGTAACCACGCCAATCGTCTATGCGACAGGGTCCGCGGTCGTAATCGCAGGAGAGGTGCATTATTTTACAGACGATCACTTAGGGCCGTGACCCACTAGGCAGCCTGGCTGCCTAGTGCGTCACGGCCCTTATAACGTTTCGTGTCAGTGCCGTTGACCGTTGCGTAAATTGTCACCCATGTATTTCTAATGTACTAGTATGCAAACACACTTACTCCTAGCTCACAAGTAGCAACCTATTTATTAATTAAAGCTCCTGTTTGCTTGAATATTTTAACCAATACATAAAACATACAAACTGTTATACAATATAACTTGATTTATATTTCTAACCTAATTACTTTTTAAAATACATATAAAATAATAAATTCATTATGATTAAAAAGATTTTTAGTAAATGTGCTGCGTCTTATTCGTTATAACTTATAGATAACTATAGTACTTTACGTACGATGGTTTAATCTTTTATTTAAGTATTAGTATAAATATAAATATTTTTGATAAGTAAATATTGATATATTTATTTTTAATTAATTTACCATAACATATTATATGAAAATGATTTTCTACATAATATCTATTAAATGAAGACTTAACGAAATTAATTATGTTATTTAATTATTACAATTTACGGAGTATAAATAAACAATTTATACAAACTAAACATTGTAACATAATGTTATATAAAAAGAATAAGAAGGTGCATCGTACCTATATATTATTAATATAAACTACATATTATTTGTAACAAAAATAAAGATAGTATATTTTAAATAATTTTTCAACTAGGAATATAGTTAATAGAGATAACTTATAAGTTATCAATCTAGTATTTCGCATAAAATGTTCAGAATGAATTCAAATACATTAATAACTTGATCCACTAAAATAATATTTTAAAATAATTTTTTAATACATTAATGAAAAAAAAAATTGGGAAAGTGAGTACATCATCTGCTAAAATATGTATCGAGTAGATCACAAAAATGAATATCTTACATTTGAATTTAATGATAAAAAATTATTGTATTATACAAAAAACTATTCTGAACGAGGACGGTCAGTCAGCCTATATCACTAGATATATTTTATGATATCACTGCTATTAGAGTAATTTGATTTGATATTAGTAAAACAGTAGATTAAATTAATTATTGAAAAAAACGTTAGTTTTGAAAATTTCATTGTGTGTACTGTGTTTCTATAATATATAATAATATACTTAAAATGTTTCAAGTGCCCAAGAATAATATTTTTAAATTACAACGAAATAACTACTATATACCTATATCACATCATACAAGCCAATGGTCTTGTTATAGAAGCTTTAATTTGAATAAAAAAAACAAAAAACTATATAAATTCGTTATATTCTTCATTTAAACATGTAATTTCATATTAAAATTGAAAATGTTTAAAAAAAAATAAAGTTAATATATTTTTTATTTTTATTAGTTACAATATTATTCACTATATACCAAAAACATTGTTCTAAATTTTCAATCCTCAACTATAAATAAAAAGGTCGGCAAGTGGGTACCCATTCTGATGTACAGTGGATGTCGAGTGGAATCAATGTTTTGAATTTGTTAAATTTGAATTCAATGATATAAAATCATTGTATATGAAAAACGATTCTGAGCAAAAACGGTCTGTCAGCCTACAAAACTAAGTGTATTTTATGATATTATTACTATTAAAATAATTAATTTTACTATTAATAACACAGTAGGTTGAATTAATTTTTTCAGAAAACATTACATTAAAAAATTTAATTGAGTGTATAAAATATAATAATATACTTTGAAAGTTTTAAGCACCCATGAAAAATATTTTTACATTACAATAAAATAAATAACATCGTTATTCTTCAATTAAATATCTAATTTCGTCTAAATCTAAACTTAAAATGTCTATAAAAAATTATTTTTTTTATGAATTTTTTTTAATCTCTTGGTTGTACTATTAAATACTTACGAAAAACCTTGTTTTCAAAAAATTTAGTATATTTAGAAAAAAAAATTGATAAAATCGTGCGTTCCCCGGCCGATTTATAACGACTTCAATAAATGGTTTCATTTTGAATAAAATACAGTAGTAATAAAAATATGATTTATAAAATCGAAAAAATAAAATAATAATATTCCTTGACTAAATTATTATTTTCATATTGACAATTTGAATATTTATAAACCGTGCACAGCTGAGATAGATAACCGGTTTTGACTTAGTTGCGGTACTGCTACTTACGCTCGCGGGATGGTGGTATGAGTATGGTTTTAAAACGCTGTTGCTGCGGTCGCAACAGCAACACATGACTACGACAAATTCGTAATTTTTTTTACCGAAAACATATTTTTGTACTTCCCATTTTCCTCAGCTTTCATTAATTTTAAAAACATGATTTTTTCAACAAAATAAACTTGAGAAGTTCTTCTAGACAACTGCTTGCTAGTTTTTTAATATCTTTTTGTCAATTTTATATGATTTTTTTAAAAATTATAAACATTTTGAAAATCTTAAATGCAAATATCATCGGTTTGAAAAAAAAATTCAAAAATCTGGCACGCAGTTGTCTAGAAAAAGTTCTCAAGTTTATTTTGGTAAAAAAAATCATGTTTCTATGACTAACGAGAGCTGAAGAAAATGGGAAATACAAAAGTATGTTTTTACGGTTTCTTAAGCCCCCTCCCATAAATCTCAAACACTATTTGCGCCTATGTTAGCTTATAGGACAAATATTAAGTGTATAAATAATATTGAAAATTATGATGCAAGAGTATAAAATTAATTTAAAAAATATAATTTTATTAATAAAATAAAAATACATGTACACTTAATTATAATACACAAATATTTTGTTTTTTACGAGTATTGATAGTTATAATAAGTTTATCACTTAATCTTATTTAGTCAAACTAAGTACTATCTATTAAAGATAAAAAAAACCAGTATTGGGAATAGAAAAAAACTATATACAGTTTAGCGCTTACGGGTATTCAATAATAATTATAAAAATTAACTTTTTTTCCCGAAAGGCTTTTGACAAATACTCGTACAGGAACTTTTCTATTTTACCGGGCACTCCTTTTTTGGCCATTTTTTGTAGGACTTAGTCATTTTTAATTACCTATAATTTTAATATATTTAATATTTTCTTTACCCTGGACCTAATGAAATAGATCAAAATTCTGCTAACCCATGTCCCATTCGATGAAAGGTTTAGACTTTAAAATCGATATGCGTAAGTGTACTTACCTTATACTTGAGTCGTATTGATTCCCTCCGCCGAATTCTGCTATGAAATTCGCTAACACTATGTAAGAACGCGTTTTCTTTATTAATTGTCATGCTACCAGGCAATTGGCATTTCGTCGACAAAGATTTTCTCGAGTTTTTGGACGTGGGAGCCATAATAATTTATTACTTTACATCAATACACAATTTTGAAATAAACAATCGTTACGACTTCTTACTCACTGTTATTAGTTTATTAAGTACTTATTAATATTAAACAAAACAATACGTTAATAACAATGCACAAAGAGTACGTTCGAAAAATTAAAACACTAAAAAAATATACTAAATCAAAATTATATAAAAATAATAATAAATCCGTCAAAAACTTAACTAACGACGTTAACTAATAAGTATTAGTACAAAATTATTAATTATATTATAATATTTTTTGTTTTTATCACAATGGCACAATAATACAATATTACATACGTAGTACGTACGTACACATTGTGTCCGGTGATATAAAGAAAAACAAATAAACAATGGTATTGTGGCAACGGATTTTTTTTCGAAATTTTTTTATAACGTTCTAAACCCGTGATAACGCTTATCATAACCGATATGCGTGTTACAGTGTCACCACTATAATAGCCGTGGCCGATAGTAAACAATAGTACAACCAGATTATATAAAAACCACAGATCCTGTAGTTATTATTGTCATAAAGTTGGTTAGTTGTTACAGGGGTACAACACTTTAAACAATTTTAAATGTTTAATAAATTACTTATTGTAAGTATTAAGTTAATACTATTAACTCTAATGAAAAAATATTATAATGCTAAAACTAATGACTAACGTAATAATAGGCAATTGGATTTGGATTAAAATAATAGGTTTAAAGAACAAACACAATAGAAATTTGGTAAGAATATATTTTCTTTATTCTATGAATATAGAATCAAAACTGCAAGAGAAAAAAGACAAATGATTATAATAAAAGAAGGTATCAATTTTACTATAATACTGGACGACGAGCTGTAATAAATTAATACATCAATTTTATTAATGTACAAAAGATTATTGTTTAGTCCTGAAAAGGACTGCTTAATGAAACATACTTGGCTATAGATATTGAAACATTACAGACATAAACAAAAATAAATATTAACAACCATTTTTTTTTCAATTTAATATTTAAAAATTTGAAAGAATTTGAACTTTTCTGTTCTTTTTACTTGTATGCAATGCTTGAAATTCTTTCTTAGTTCTATTTAATAAGTTGTATATTTGAAATCTTAAAAATAGGCTAACTAAGAAGTCTTTAGGAAAATTATCACATGGATGATAAAAAAAAATTGTATTTTTAATTAAATCTCTAAGAGTCTCACCAACATTGGGCTGAGGAGTTAATGAAATAAAATGTCTATTAAAAACTTGATTAATTTGAAAAATATACTGATAAAAAATAAAATTAGGCATCAATAAATTACCGAATAACAATGGATTTTCTTCAAACGATTTAAAATGAGAATAAAAAGTTTCACTGGATAAGGAAATAGTTCCTTGTGCAAAATTTAAACAAGTTAAACATTGATGTATTTTTAAACATTGTCCAATTAAGTAACCACAAATGTATGTCAAAGTATTTTGCTCAGGTAAATTAATGTTTCTAACAGATAATGGAATTTGAATAGGATTTTTTTCTGGGAAAAGTATTTTAATTTCATTTATAGAAGTTTTTTCAATATCAAGTAGAACATCATCTAAATTGAATACAGTTAGCACCTCCAGAGTGCTCAAAGTAATCAAGACAAAAAAGTTTTTTAAAAGTTTAAATTGAATGCTCATAAAATTTATGTAGTTACCATTTTGATTCCTTACAGTTCCAAAAAAATGTTCTAAGCAGTCTTGATATAACCAGTAAGTACATATTGAATCTATTTTAGAATGATTATTGGATAAATTTTGATAAAAATGATTTAATTCAGCAATTTAATATTAACCAGCCATTAATACATTTTATATTATAGTGCCTAGCTATATTAACCCACTCATTATTTTCAGCATTGAATTTTTGAATTTCTAAATTTTCAAGATAATTAAACATTAAATTTAAAAAATCTTTTTGATAATTAGAGTTTGAAAATGGTAATAAATAAGGTTTTAATCCCTCAGGATTGGAAACTTTAGTGGAAATGGCATATGAATTAAATATATAAAACAGTTTATCCATGGAATTTATGAAATCAATTGTATTGAAGGTACTATGAGGTAATTCATTACAAGAAATTAGGGTAGTCATTCCCACAACTACTGTATTACTAAAAACTTGAGAGGCAAATTTGACTCTCATTTTTTAAAAACTATTAAGATTTAAATGAACTTGTTAATTTAGGTGCTAATTGATGTTTACATTTATCAGAATCATAAATATTTGTAAGGTAAATTTTTTTCTGCTATTTTGTCTTGAGGTTTAAAACAATTGAAAAAGTTATTTCTAGTTGTCTTTAATAAATAAGGTGGATCAAGCATGTAAATAATTTCTTTGTCTGCAGCATTAAAGTAAAAGGTCTGGGAGGTAATGCATTGTTGATCTGCAAAGCGCTTGACATTTAAGCCTAAATCAGAAATCATGAGTACTACATTAATAAAATATTGGCCAACTTTTGAACAGTTTGGAAGATTATATTTTATTATATCCAATATAAGTAGTAGCAACAAAAAAATAGCCTAAGAACTATATAGATCACGGATCATAAGGACCATAACTGATTTTGTAACATCACAAGTTTTAACGAAACCTGTATTGTGAAAACCTATTATATCATCTTTTTTGAAATCAAAGATTTAAGCAACATTTTATCTACACACAAGACACATTCTTTAGACTTCATTGTCATAGAATTTGCTTTTACTCCTAAAACTTTAAACAAAAAGTCTTTCAAACCAAAATTAATTTCCCTATTTTCTGTAATTCTTTGCAAAGTTCTAACAGAAGGCAAACTCCAGGATTTTCGAAGAAATTGATATACTTTAGGTCCCAAAAAATGTATCACGAGTGCAAATTGTTTTATCTCATAAGAAAACCTATGTCAATGGGTATCTTGTGATGTTAGTTTGGACTGGACTTCAACAAAATTAGCAAAACCTTTATTGAGAAAATTATTGAAAATTAAATGAAAAAACTCTAATGTTGAAGACTTTTTTTCTTGGTCAAAACAATGTTTTTTTTAGTGAAAGAAATTGTTTATGGAGATCATTATATTTATTTTTTTTGGATACTTAACAGATAATTAAGTTTAATTTTTCGTGCTGTATTTTTTGATAAGCTTTGATGCGTTTAGGTTTCAGAAGTTGAACTATTGCCTGAACCATAAATTAATGACATTGATGCAAAGCTAGCTACAAAATAAAGTACAACATTAATATATTACTAGCTTATTATACAAGTTTAAATATAAATAAATAGGTATATTTACTTTTAGGAGGTGAAGAAGACATGGCAGATATGTTTGATAAATTGGTTGACAATATTGACTCACTATTAATGTAAACAGAATCGGCCATTTAAACAGCCATTATTCCTGAAGTACTAGGAATGGACTCCTCGGGAATATTTTCTAGACCACTGGTTTGTTTCAACTCTACATCAGACCACCTATATATAGAAAGCACAGAATCACTATTCAACCTACAATTAGTTTTGAAATCTGTTTTCGACAAAGTGCTCGGAACATAAATTTATATGTTCAATAACAATTATATGAACCCTTATCTAATAGATAAAGACGGAGCAGATTTTAAGACACATATAAAATCTAAAACATTAGAAAATAGTATAATGCAACATTGTTAGATTATTATTAATATTGAATTAATTATATTTACGTTTCGCTATGTTTTCGAAATCTATGAAAAGTAACATTTGACAAGGGTCAATATTTATTAGAATATATAAGACATATTTATATGTTATATTTATAACATATTTATATCCATTTTGATGTTAAATTGAAAACCAAAATGTGTAAAAAAAAAACGTGAATGGTCTGGAAAAATGAGGTTAAGTTTTTATAATAGTAAAATAAAAAATTGCAGACCGAGGTTCACAAATTTTCAAAAGTAAATGAAAATCGAATAATTGAATAGTAAACAGTAAACAATCCGACCCCGCCAACGAAGCAGTAAACGTTTTCTGAATACAGGTAAACGAGGGGTAACATCATGTTGGTGTACGGGTTCGTTTCCTAGATTGAGACTTCATATCATTGGTAAGCAAGAACCTGATCAGCTGTTCGAGTGTCGCTTCCATATTGTTCTATGGTTGTTATTTGTGCCTGTTAGTATGATTTTAAAATTGTTGTGCTTCTAATTTTTATAGGCTTGGCGGCTCGTAACTACTTTTCTGTCTATAATATCTACATCGTGTTTTGTACTTTCGTCTGTAAAAATGTAAAATGTAAACATTAAACAGTAAAACGGACTTTTATTTAATTATTTTTCTCTGTTTATTCAGTTTCCACATTTTAAATTTATTGTCACTCAAAAAACTCAAAAAAGTGACACCGACAGACTCGTATGCTCAAAAACTTATAAATTTTACAATTGAATTTTTGAAGTTTTACCTAATCCGTACTAAATTTATGAATTTTTGTTATTATTTTTAAATTGTATTTAAATAGATTTTTGTAATTGAAATATTTTATTTTAAAATGCGTATTAAATTAAATCTTTTGCAACTGACACCGGACAAAAGCCCAGCAATTTACTGGCTTCACATAGACATGAATTGCATTACATTGATTAAACAATTGAAAGAAAAAGTACGAAAAGTGTTGAAAGAATCTCGTGATATAGAACTATGTTTCGACAATGTACCGTTTCTAGATGAAGATGATATCAATGCAATTAATGAAAATGAAGAAATAGCGTTAGTATACTTTTAAAAACAAAAACCAATAAATATTTATTAATACCTAATTTTTTTTCAGTGTTATACTGAAAAAAAGGAATATTAGTAATGAACCAAAATATATCCAAACTGAATCAAATACTTTTGAATTTGATATGATTCCTGCTAATACCAATGGAGTTTTGTCCCCTTGTCCTGAAGTAATTAAACTCAATACTAGTAATAAACATTTGACTTCAACTGAGTTATTAACAAATTCTATTGATAATGGAATGTTATCCCCTGATTGTGAAGTGGATGAAGGACCCAATAATGATAATGAAAATTCAACTTCATCCGAAATATTAAAAAATCCTAAAAAAAGAATTCGCAAGAGGACGCATAAAAAAAACAAAAAAATCATTGAATCGATTGAACCTGTTGAAAATGTAATTTATTTAATTTATTATATAACTTATTTTTATATCCATCTTATAAAACAAATTTATTATTTTTCAGGATTACATGAGTACTTTATCTGAGACTTCCATTGTATCCTCAAAGGAAGCTAATAAAATGCATAAGCGTTTTAAATTAGATAATGAAGAGAACAATCAACAAGAAGTTTATTCTCCTATCATAAATTCTGAAGAAGTACTTCATGTAACAAGAGAAGTTTTTCGTTCTAACTCCCCAGCATTAAATTCCAAAGACCAGAATAATAAATGCCTACCTGGTATGTTACATATTTTTAAAATTATTTTACTTAAAGTTTATTATTACTGCCATTATTAAATTTCAGTTTGGAAAAATGAAAAATCATTAAATATTAAATTCAATAAAGTTCCAATATTTGTACGTGGTCAAATGTGTACACCTAAGACCTCAACACAAAATAGTTCTTATACTGAAAATGAAAACAATATGTCTAGTGATAGCATTATAAGTGAACATTGTGATATGTTAGTAGTAGATTGGAAGAATATGTCTCAGATAAAAATAACAAATATTTATGAGTTACAAATTTATGATTTATTACAATTCAAAGCAAGTTTTGATTATTTTATTTTATGTATAAATATATTTGATTTTAAGCTTAACAAATTTTTATTTATATATCACAACAGATTATGTCAATGAATGAATGTGGTGAACCCCAATTGTCATCAATAATAACTGCACGTCTAGATCACATTTATAAATGTACATTGCATATTCAAGTACTTTGTAAGTTAATAATCATATTATTATTTGTTAAAATATATTATTTATTTAATACCTATATTGGCAAAAATCCATTAAAATTTCAAAGGGTTAACATTTTTAACATCAATGTGAGTTTAGGTGCTTTGATCCCACACAACTAAAAACCTGTCTGTTTTTTAGGGGAAGCTAATAGTTTTTTTGGGGACTAAAATCCTCAAGGTCCTTCCTCGAATTCCACCTATGATTACCTTATCTTTTAAAAGTATAAATATTGTGATTAAATTGTAATTTTTAATTTTATTATTAATTTGTATTAGCTGGCATAAAAGAATTTATTACAATTAATCCGAAATTCAAAATGGACGATGAAGAAGATATTGGAACTCAGCGTGAAGTTGAATTTGATGATCTTTTTGACATTTGTAAACTTGTCTAATCTGTATATTTGTGTTATTTTTATATTATTATTATTAACTTACAAGTTATTTGTACATGTTTTATATTAATAAACAAATTATCTCTATTTTCTTTTTATTATTATATTTATTAAAATTCTAATTTAAAGCCGTGTACAATGAGAAGTATACAAATTAATTCAAATAAAAAAAAATAAATGTGTATAAACCCAGGGTCTATTTTAGTGAGTAATATATAATTTTTTATGTGTTGTACAAAACTTAAGTATGTTACAATCTATTTATAATAGTATTGATATTATTTTAATTAATAACAAATAATATTTTTTAAATATTTTTTTATGGCTGCGTTAATAATTTATTAGTTATGGATTTAATGTCTAAAAAAGATGCTGTAACCACATGTGTCTTCATTTTGTGTAAGCATAATATAGACAATTATATGTTTTGAATCATCCATTTCATTTTTTTTAAATAAAAAAATGAATATTTTCTAGTGAATCTCTGGTTTTTTTTTATATTTTAATTTTAAAGCAAGTTGTGGGGATTTTGAAATTTATGTATAAACAATTTACAATTATAGAATATTCATTAGTCAATTTAAAATTAAAATATAATAAAAACCTTTGAGATTCACTAAATATTTGTAATTATTAGAGCAACTATAGTCACTAGAGTACTAATAGATAGAACAACAGATATTGTGATATCAAATATTGTTTACCTATTTTATCTTATTTACTAAATTGTTCACTGTTACAATTTACAACAGATTGAACATATTTTTAGTAGAATAATGATTATTGTCAATATGTCAGTGAATGAAATAATATAAAAATACTATTCGTAAAATATTTAAGAAAATTAATATACTTATAAATATGTAAAAATGGATAAATAAGTTTTATTTTATGTAAGGTGTTTTGAACATGCTTATTTTTATCAGAATGAAGAAATTTACATTCAATAAAATTATGTTTTTACTATTTACATAAAAATCCACACCCTATTTTTTACTATTAGGTAAAACATTAATGGTAATTATTGTTTTGTACTAATTTATGACACAATATTATATCACTAATTGTATAATACAAATTTTACACAGTAAAAATGTAGAACAATATTATTTATTTGACTATTAAATACTATCATATACAATATTATTAAAAATTATTTATTATTGTATAGAAAATAGAAATATTACAATAATCACATATTTATTTTGTACGTTGTCTCTGGTTTTGGAATACTTGTTTTATACCAGGTGCTTGATAAATATGAAATTTTATCATATTATATTAGTCCGTGCCACGATTTAAGATAGTATTATCACCAAGGGATGGCCATATAATTTTATAAGCAATATACTTACTAATTAATTCTGCGGTACTTACTGAAAGCGTCCAAGGATATTAAATTGAAATTGACTTGGACTATTTTCTTTCCTGTCAGAAATGTTCCGGAACCGAATAAAATACATCAGTTGGTTCGTTTATGAGTCTTTCAGGCGGACTGCTAGATACCGGCAGGCCCATCGTGCGGTCAAGTCTTCACCAAACGTGAGATTCACGGCAGACTTTGATTTGTAGAAATATATTTGACTTGTTAAACTGTTCATTGTCTTCACAGGTCCGACTACCAGTTGCGTTGAGCCTAGCCTTTCCTTTCTTCGGTGACAAAAATTCAAGCTTGACCCAAGCCAACGAACGCGATTTAGCTATCGATGACAACAAACTACTCTTGCAGCAAAAACTTATTGAAGCCGATCAACTCTTTCTAGCTAACAAGTATGAGGACGTAGTACGTTTACTTGGAGAGTACAAGGTGATTACATTTGGTTTTGTTGTTTTTATTATCATATGATTAGTAGAGTTCATAACATAAATAATACTATTTATAATCCATACAATATATCCTCGACTTGGAGCAAAACTCATTAACGGAGAAATTTAGGTTTTTTTTATTATGCCATCTTTTTTATAAACTTGAAATCTATAATTTTTGTAGGGGCACTAAACATCTAATTATTAGTTAAAACATATTTTTTTTTTTATAGTTTTTTGAAAATTTACTAATTATTAAATACAATTTTTAAAATTAAAACGCATTTATCAAATATTGAGGTTTTGTCGTTAGTGAGTTTTTGCTTTAAGCTGACAATATTATGTATGTGAGTACCAATTAAAACTATCAAAAATTTTAGTTAATCCTAAGTACTACTTTTGAGTAATAGTGGACATTGAGATTTTTAATTTTTTAGTTTTTGAAGAAGTATTAATGGATATTTTCATAATTCTGTCCTAACTATGTATCTGTTTTATACGTATTATTACTTATAGTATAATATATAGATTGTAAATATTAATTTTCTCAATAGAGAAACAAAGTTTGAATCAACTAATTTTGCCTATATTTTTTAATTTAAAAATAATTTTTAGGGTATTTATTTATCAGCAATCCATATTTAAATAGTTGATAATTTTTATAACTTTGATTGTTAATGTTTAGTATGATTATTAGGTTAGCAAACATAATTATTGCTTATATAATGTATTCTAGGACAAAAATGATGTACAAGTACTATGGCGTTTGTGCAAAGCCGAATACAATATGAGTTTAGATGAAAACATTAGCAAGGAGAAAAAGAAATCTTTAATATCATCAGCACATAAATCTATTATTAAAGCATTAAGCATTGATTCAAATATATCTGAAGTTCATAAATGGGCTGCTGTCTTAATTGATGCTTATAGTAATATCAATTTAGGAATCAAAGAACAATTACTTAAATTGGAAACTGTAAAATTTCATTTGCAAGTATGGAAAAACATTTACTTTGTAAACATTAAGAGGATGCTAGATCTACATTTGTTGTTAGTGTCTGATAGATACATAGAACAGCAACTGTGTGTTAATTTACTAAAACCGATATATGTGTTATTAGCTTTAATATAAGAGTGAATTTACCTATAATCAATTTGAAGGTAAGTACATTATCTGTTATATCTCGTGGTTTTTTTTTACAATATTTTAATTTTTAAGAGAATTTGAGCATTTTTATATTTTAATATTTTACATATTCATAACTTGCCTAAATTTGATTATGTGTCAATTCACTCTAATATTAGAGCTAACAACATAAAATCCTTCCTACTGAATACAAATTTGCTATGTTGTATGTTTGTAAGACAGAGACAACACATGTGGGTAATAGCAATTGTAATAGCCTCTTAACAATTGAATCACTTAATTGATTACCTAATATTCTTTTTCTAGATGGCATTGGAACTGAACCCAAAAGATCCATTAATAAGATACATGATTGGTTATTGGTAAGCCTTCCAATTTTGATAGTGTTTTATCACTTTATTTAATAGGATTTATTTATTAATCAAGTTTCTAGGACTAAAATTAATTAAACATTACAATTTAATTATCCGAGTTTAATAATTTATATATTTGTACAAATTCAAATGTATAACAGAAGTAGATAGAACTAGTTAGTAAAAACTAATAAATTATTCCATATTTATATTTAGCAAGTAATGTATGAAGCATCATTTAAAAAGCATTACATTTATCAGTTAAAATAGAACTCTGTAGTTCATTTTTACGGATTAGGTATTATTTTATTTTTACATATTGAATAACTAAACAATTTTTAGGTGTTACAATCTTGCTGATATCTCTTGGTTTCGGAGAAAGCTTGGATCAATTATATTTGGCACTGAAATTCCTACATCCACATATGAAGAAGCATTAGAATATTTTAGAGAAGCTGAATCAATTCAACCAAAGTTTTACTGGTACAATCTACTTGATGTGTTAATTTTAATTTAACTTTTTGTAACATATTAATTATTACCTTAATTTTACAGCAAAAATCTCCTTATGTTGGGCAAAACATTTTTGAAGATGGACAACAAGTTTAGTGCTGAGTATTATTTGAAACTTGTCACTCAATATCCTGTTAAAACTGTTGAGGACCATCAAGTAAATATTATAATTTAAATTTGATTGCTTGGTAGATTTACAACTCAATTTTTTTTTTTTTTTTTTGATTTATACCTTTTCTGAGTTTGTTATCTATTGTATTTAAATATTTTTTGATCATGAAAATCCTACTAAACATATTATTTTGTGAATGATTTATTTTTCTATATTGGTGTCTTTATGTAACCATCTAAAGGTTTTTTTTATTTTACCTCATATTCATTCTATTTTAAATTTTTTCAATTTTATTGCTTCAGTAAGTTTATATATTCAAACAGAGTTCAAAACTATATTGTAATTGTTAGTAAAATATATTTCTTAACTGGATTTTATTCCAATTAGGTTTATAAGTTGTCGAAAACATCCCATTACCTCTATGTATTTTTATTAAGCTTATATTCCTCTGCATTTTTACAACTTTCATTATTATAAATTGTTTAACTTTATATTAAAATTTATGTAACAATTGTTTATATTGATAATTCGTCAATACTTTTCATAAACATTTTATCATAATTCCTATTTACTAATGCTACTTTAAAAAATCATATATTTTTATTACTATCCAATAACTACTACCCTTTGGTTTTTATACATTGTTCTTAACCAAAAGTTTTACGCACTTTTTTCCCCTTCCATCAGTCACTACCTATGCCGTTATGGGGGAGATACCCGCCGCCCAATGTATTCTAGTTTAGAGCAGCATGTTGGTAATATTTTTGTTGTCTCAATTAATATCCAGTAGTTGACAAAATATATTTTTATAGTTGCCTATAATTATAAATTATAATGTTTATAAGATATCAGTCATATCTGTTTTTCTGAAATTGTTTTACTGCCTATACTTATATCATATTTCTTAATGTATATTTATATAAATCTGTATGTAGACTAATAACGTGTTTTGAAGTTATCTAATTAAAACTTTAAACTTTTATTCTCCTAATGTATTGTCTTTTCTTAAGTTAGATTTAATACTTATGTTCTAGTTATGAAGTAAAATTGTAAAATAATTTGTTAAAAAAATATTTTAACAAATTGGCTGTTGATAACAGATAGATATTGATAGATAGATTACAAAATACATTTTTACTTTTAGAACTTTTATTAATATGAATATATTAGTTATTATTATGTGTAATATTTAACTATTTGGAAATAAACTTTTCAGGCCAAAATTGAAGCAGAAAAAATTCTCAAATCGTCATTTGGCTAATAGCTAAATTACTATATTTTTCTTCTGCAATTTTATGATACAGCTGGATTATTATCATCACCGCCTTTTTAAAATGCTAATGTATGTGTTTGTTTAATGTTTTGACTAATATTTTAGTGTAGATATAGAGCTTCAGACTATAGCCTTTCTATTCTCCATTAATCTGTAATGAGAATTTTGATAACCTGCAGCTCAAGTTAAAAACCTCCTATGTTTACTTTTTTTTATATTGTCTGCACATAAACTGTAACCTCTAAGTAACTTGTTATTTGATTCATTAAAAAAAATTGATTTATAGTAAATCATTTTTGATTATTATAACTTAAAATAAACAACTTTGTATGAGCTGTAGTTTAATATATAAGTGTCTATAATTCTAATCTTATGTTTAATTAACTAAAGTTTCAAGTTACCTTTTTTGCTGTCACTAGTCAAACACTTTTTATATTATACTTTAATCATAAAATATAAATTGAAAACTTTATAGTTAAGGTGTCAAAACTTAGCTCATAACTACTATTATTCCTATTTATGATTTTTTTTATGTTACTTAATGAATTTATTTTTATTAATTAATGATTTGTTAAACGTTTTGATATATTATAATAGTATTTATTTGTTCCTTTTAAGTGCTGTGTTTTACATTAGTTTTGCATTTTTTACTTTTGTTAAGAAAATAAACTGTTATCACTTAAGGCTTAAGTCTTAAGCAATCTATATTAATTGTGTTTGTGTTTCAAAATCTGTAATTGATAGACATTATATTTGCAATATTATAGTGTAATACCTAAATCTTAAATGATTATTACAAAAATATTCTAAAAAAATGTTATAAACAAAACAAATTTTAAGAAAGGGCAATGTAGGTAACTGCTTTATTGTATGGTAAATGTCAAGTGTACAGACCCACTAGGGTTCCGTCCTCACATTCCTCTAGACTACTAGACACATTTTGTACACTTATTATCAAGTTGTCTATAAAAATAGGTAATTTAATTATATTTTTTTATTCGAACATTTTTTTATTAGGTTCTGTTTATGGATTAAATAATTAAATATTGAATACATAAAAAAAGATGGACAAGTAGGTACTGCTCTGCTGTACATTATAGGTGTTGTGTAGGTTAATGCCTATGTTAAATTTGAATACCTGTGTGTTTTTATAATTATTCGATTTTTTAGTTATAGTTTAAACCTAACCTAACCTATATAACCTTCTTTTTTCGGAGCGCTATATATATATCAGGAAAATATATAACAGGAATGAAAAATCTGGTATTATTATTTTTATAAAATAATATTTCAAAAAAATGTTATAATACAGAAATAGTATTTTCAAGGAATAATATATTCTTTGAATGATATTTTTCGAAACAGTATTAATTAAGGAAAATATAATCCTTACCTATCATTGACATATTATATACTTCCTATTCTCCTCCAATTATTTCAGTTACTCGTACAGGACATTTTACCTGATAATCGGAGAAAAGTTTAAATATCATTGAGGGAATATCAGACCTGACTATTTTCCTAATTTTTATCATACTTATTGATATCAGGAATAGACTTATTCTTGCAATTTCAATACAATTAGTTGAAAAGTTGCGGGCAGTACGTCCCTTGATCGATTTACAATATTAAAAGGAAACCTAATGGAGGTACACCCATAAAAAAAAAAGAAAATACATGGCCCTGCCTAATATAAGTAACACTTATAGTTCATACTGCATATATTATTTAGTAATTATAGTAACTCCCTATCTCCAACACAAGCTTAAAGGAGATAGGTCAATCAAAATTGTAATTCAATAATATCTAATTTTGAAAATAATATGTGACTGATTTTCTAAATAAAAAAAAAATTGTAGAATAAGTAAATAACAATAAATACTGTTTACATACCTACTAACCAATCGATCTGCAGTGTCATGTCTGAATCAGAATCAACTAGGTGTAATACTTTGTCACTGATATACCATTCAGTATCCACACTACTGATTCAGTATAATATAATATAATAAGATATGATATGATATATAATATAATAATAATCTAATATGATACTTCATTCAAATTTGGGGACATCCATTATCGAATAACAAATACCATCTCTGAAATAACATGCAGCCAGTAAAATGCTCAACAATTTATCTATGACATATGCATTTAAGTTATGACAAATATTATACCTATAATGTTTAAATTTATTTTAATAAAATCTGTCAAAAGTTTAATTTTTATTATACTTATAATAGGTACCCATAGTTATTATGTGTCAATTTTTTTAATAATATTTTAATCGAGGATTTATAAGTTTTTACCTAAAAAAAATTTCTTTACAAGTCAGTTATCTACTAGAAGTCTACTACCAAGACAACATTATACTCTTATTGCTTATTAATTATTTTAGTTCAATAGTATATTGATATTATACCAGTTATAAATTAGAATTGTATCTAATGACTTATTACGTGTATTTCTATAAATTAAACTAAAATGTATTAATTATTATTCTTATAATATTATACCAATTGATTAAATATTGATTTTTGAAACACTGTGTTATTGAAAACAAGCAATAAATGGGATTACTTATAATTAGCTACTTTAAAATTTAAATATATTAATATTTAACATCTTTAAACATATTTAAAATGTTTGCCACTGTAAAGCTTATTTCCGGTAAATAATTATAAAAAATATTATACACCAAAAAACCTTGAAAACGCAATACAAGCTTCCTCATACTATTTATGTGTATCATGAGTATTTTCTCACAATGCAATTATCAAACTAATTCTTAACTATTATTGTCACAAATCTATTTACCATGATAGGGATACCTCAATATTGAGTTATATGTGAATAACAATAATATATGATAAAATACCTCTTATAATACATAATATGATATAGGTACACACCATGTTTTGGTAAAAATATGTTCTAGATTTAACTGTTTATAAGGTAACTGACAATAAAAAAATACTTAAAATATAAATATTTTTTTTAAAAATATTGAATTTAAAATAAAATTATAACTGAAATGTTCAATGATCGATTGGAAAAAAATTAAAAATATTTCTATCCTCAAAATTATTAATTATTGTTCTTTACGGCCCATAAGAACCCCCATGTGTAACTTGATTTATTTAGGTACCTATATTATATTATTATTCTACGACCTTCAAGGCACAACGAAATGACAACTATGTTTGTGTTGTTCGCGTGAATAAATTATGCCCAAAAGAATACGAAAATAATTTTATGTAAACATCGACTGTTATCGCACACACAGTGCACTATCGCCAACTTGCAGGAATCCCTAAAGGTTTAAAATGAAAATATTGTGATTCATAAAAAATAAAACCTAATGAAACACGAAAAATTTAACACAAAATTCTCTAAAGGTATTTTTACCTTTCAAAAAAAAAAAATTACCAGAAAGTCAAGCTAATATTTTATGAGCGTTTGAAATTAGACATTAGATATTCACCTGTTTATTCGGCAACGATTTTCTTATTTTAATGTAATTCAAAAACGAATAACCATAAACATTTGAAATGTTCACCAAATATTTAGATTATTATTTTATATACACCAAAAAATTTTAAAAATATTTTGACAATTTTTGAGTTAATTGTAGCCCTAAGAAATTTTTGTTTTTTTAAATTCTTTTTTTTTTATAAATATTGATAAATACTTTTTTGTTGGGTCAAATTTCTTGAAAATTTAATATAATATTTCTGATAAATTTTTATAATAGCAGATCAAAAATATAATTTTTTTTATAAGTATTTAAAGTTAAAATTTTGACCAAAATTTATCATCGAACGTTTGCAAATTATTTTGTAGTTTTAAATGTATAAAATGTTTTTATTTAAATGTGTTTAATTTTTTTTTTTTTTTTATGTAGCTAAGGATTGATATTTTAAAACAAAATTTTTCATACGTAGTTAATAGTATAACTAAAAAAATCAAAAAATATATATTAACATGATTGATTTTTATAAACATTTTAAGTTAAAATTTGTACATCAAAATATTGAACATTTTCAAATTATTTTGTGATGATTAAAAATTTATAAAATGTTCAATTTTTACAGCTAAGAATTGAAAATTTAAAATAAGTTTTTACGTAAGTATTTAATAGTGTAACCAAATCAAAAAAATATATTAAAAGAATAATTTTTTATAGACATTTTAAGTACAAATTTAGACGAAATTAGATATTTAAATGAAGAATAACGATGTTATTTATTTCGTCGTAATTTAAAAACATTTTTCGTGGGTGCTTGAAACTTTTAAAGTATATTATATTTTATCACTTAATGCCATTTTCAAATGTAATGTTTTTGGCAAAAATTAATTCAATACACTGTAATATTAATAGAAAAATTAATTACTTTAATAGCAATATATCATAAAATTTACATAGAAATGTAGGCTGACAGACCGTCTTTACTTAGAATTATTTTTTTTATACAATGATTTTATATCATTGTGAAACATGGTCGGAAAATACGAGTTAAATATAGGATATTCAGGGAAGAAGTTAGTTTCTTTTGAATATATTTTAACCGTAGCTCGAGAGCATAAGTGGTATTTAGGAATTTAATATTACAAATAAATACAGACTGATTTAAATAATTATTATTACATAAAACTTTATTAATACTTACGAAACCAGATTACCAAAATGTGGGTCTGTCTCGGAGTTCAGGTGTGCGTGATAGTATCGCGGAGAACTGCCGTTCTCTTACATATTGATATTTGACCGTAGCCTTACATTAGTAAATGTGGATCAAAAGAGGAGGGACTTAATATCTAGTCAGCGTATTGTATATGTTATGTGTATAAGCAATATAATATTAATAAAAATGTGTATATAATATGTACATATTGTACATATTATGTTTATAAAGTATAAGGTAATGATGTAACAATCGTTACAATTGAATTCAAATTTAACACATCCATAAAAGTGACCTATTCGACGCTTATTGTACAATATAGCGGTACCCACTTGACAACCTTTTTAAGTTATAAATTCTAAGGGAAGTGATGTATTTATTGATTTTAAATGATGTTGATTTTTTTTATTTTTGTGTCAGGAGACACTTTCTCTAGCAGAGAAAATGCTCTGTTTATCAACTTTGAGAGAAATTTTTTGCAGAAAATTAGACCTAGTTGATACTTCTACAGGGAAATAACAATTTAAAATGCCTAGTGGTTTATTTATCAAAATAATCGTCAAAGAAATTGGATAAAACATAAATTAATTGATTTAATTGATTTAAAATTAATTACAACAATATTCTGGCTTCTATAAACTAGAAAAAAACAATATTATAAAAGTTTATTTTTTATATGAAATAGTTATTCAAAATAGCTCATTACCTTTCTAGAACTCGTTTGTCACTGTAGTATCGAATACTTGTGAAAAAATTAGTCTATTATTTTTGATCATATATATACGCATATATATTTGTGCTCAGTTTATGTTTTTGTGTTTTTGTTTAAATTATACACTCTAAAGTTTGTTGTTTAACAGCAGCCGACCATAACCATTTAACAAATTCAAACCGTCTAAAACTATTGTTAATACATTATGTCTTCTGAGAATGTCGAATCCAAAAAATGCCTGTAGCTTTTCTGTCCATACGATAATCGTTTAGTAACAATGGCAATGGACTTGGCAGTGTAGCCGATCGTTCATTAGTTCAACCGACCACAGAAGTTCAGGTCAGCGCCTAAATTTACCATTCAAACGGTCGCATCCATGAACAAACTTAGACCATCACTCGACGTTGAATGGTCTCTAGTGCAGGATGGACGCTCACTTTTAGACAAGATGAATTTGGCAGTGCAGTAGTTCGGAAGGTCAGCCATCCACAGAAGTTCAGATCCATGCCCGAATTTCGAACATTCATTCATCAGTGTACATTACTAAGGCTGGGGCTATACACGACGATATTCGCTGCGAAATCCACTCGACGAATTTCGCAGCGAATATCGTTCTATCTGGCTGTACACAGTAAATTCGCATGACGCATTCGTTCAATATTGTCGCCGCGATTTTCCAAATATAGGTTACTATATTTTTGACATAGTACAAATATTATTGTATTCCGAAACAGTTCTGAAGTTATTAATATATATATAATTCTAAAATTAAATTTCTGTAAAATTCTATACCCATTTCACGGGGTGATTCACATTACATGGGTAAGACCGTTCAGTACATTTCTTCATTCTTTAGTTACTTTTGTTGTGTCCATCGCTCCAGTAAAGCAACCAGTTAAACCACCGAAAATATGACGTCTGATGAATTCAGTACGACTGAACTTGTAGCCATTGCGTTAGTATTGGAAAAACTATCAAAACGAATCAAAAAAATTTGCAAATATTTGTGATTGTTACATATTTTGTCGAAATAAATACATAATATTACTGAGCCTCTAAAAGTTATCTCTAATAAGGTTGGCAAATACCATATATAATAATATAATATTGAATTTGCTGAGAGTATTAACTCATTATCATGGGAAAAAGATAATTGTCGGCAGCTCGGTTATCAGCATTCATTCTCGAATTTGAGCATTCTTATCCTGAATAAAGTATAGACGCAATTGATCGCCGCCAACGACTGTGTCGGTCTGTAAGCAGTATACAATGCAGCGCGGCGATCAATCACGTCTAGGAAACCGTACCTGGTGTCTAAAATCAACCAGTTCAATTTGATAAAAAAACACAAAATTCAAGATATCGGTATGCCAACTCCCTCCTCTTTTTATTCAAAAGACCTATAGTTAGTTGAAGTTATAGTAGTGCCGTAGTGGACTATTATCACTGGTCGAGAGCTTTAAAATGATCTTTTCTTACCAAGGTATTTGATATTGTAAACATAACAATGAAAGAAAATATTTAAATATTACCTAGGGAATATCAGACATGTTATTATAGCCAGACAGTTAGTGGCATTGTGAAGGGAATAATTTTGGATCAGATACCGCCCTTAGAGTAATTACTAGCATGCCGTGTGGCTGGGTAGCTGGGTGGGTATTAATTAAGTATTCACTAGTATTAATCTGGTTTCGGTTAGTGGGTGGGATATTATAGACTTATCTCTGAGCAATATTAAGTTGGCTAAGCCACCAAACCTAATTATCATAATTTTTAAACATGATTTTAAAGCTGGGTTAGCATTTACCAGTATAATAATAAAAAAATCAAAAACAGTTAATTCTAATTAAAGATTTTTTGGGTTTAAGAGATAGATTAGACTTAGAGTTAGTCCCCAACTTTTACTTATATTTGTAATTTTTTTTTTCATTCTATAAATTTAAGTCAACTTGATATCTTATTTAATTCTTTAGCCAGTTATGTCGGGGTGATCTCTATAAATAACCAAAACTAAGTAAAAACTTATTATTTTATGTACATTTTTGGACTTAAGAATCAGTCGATTCGATTGCAGTAACACTCTTTTTTCTATACATATAAAATTGTATATAAATTATATTTTTGTTCTTATAATAAATATGCCTGTATCCTCCATTCCAAATTTATTGTCCAACGAAAACAAAAGAGCTCAGACGTTTTGTCACACTTTTTAACCTAGCAATTAATTTTTTTAATGATTGAAAGATTGTGCAGATAAAGGTGTTGACGAATTTGTTTGAAATCACGTTTTTTCTTTTATAGAGGGATATGTTAAAAAAATAAAATATTAATATACATAAGTTTCATTTAAGTTAAGTCAATGTTAATACATGTCTCAGTTGTATTATTATTGTCAAATATATACTCAGTTAATAACTTCACAAGATCATTGTACGCGGCATGAGTAAAGGCATGAAAAGTATGGAAAATTTGGATACCATTATTTACTCGACCCTTCTGTTATTAATATTATTATTATGAATTATAATAAGTGAAATATAAAATTATAATTATTATAAGTGAACAAATTATTGTAACGAGGCGTTATGAATAGGCAATTTGGGTACATACATGTCGAGGTGGAGTTTATCGATAGCACGTCTATGCCATAAAAATTTTATTTAATCTGTGGTACCATGATGTAGAGAAGATAAAAAAATACATGACAAGTATGATATTGTTTATACTAGGGCCCTATATAGATCTCTACAGTGCCTTAGTTTATACTATATATCAGAATATGGCCAACATGAATAAATACATTTTATAATTAAAAAGAAAAATTTCATAAGAATAATGAATAAATTTTGGTTTTTGTTAATAAAATGCGAGCCGCAAGTTGGCCACTCCTGTTTATATCTTATATATACATATGTTATTCAATTTATGATAAATTTAATAAAGCATGCTTGTACAAATCCTTCAGGCATTCTATGTAAAACATGAGGTCTTCTCTTCATTAATCTCACATTTGCTGCAGTTGAATCAAAGTATTAACCATTAATGATTGAATTAATAAAACGATTAGTAAAATTTCTTATTGATCCTAATAAATTTGAATGAATAAAATCAACCATACAATGATCTATATAACAAAAAAAAAACTAAAGCGTTCTTAAACATATATTAAGTTGAATTGCTTACTAAAGTATTAATTTTCATTTAATTTTACAAATCATGAATTATAATTTTGTTTTAGTTTTAGAATGTTCATATGCTAAGCTGGATTTACTGACTTTTTTTTTACTTTATAATAGTAGCATGTCTCTATTTATTGGCCAACATTATTAGGAGTACATTCAAGAAGCTCACAACTTTAGCTCAGAGTGATTAAATAAAATAAATCAAGTTTTATAGAAATAATGATAGAAAATAAAAATAAAATAAAATAGTTCTTTTAGATAGAATGGAGAAAAAAATTGTAAAACCTAAACCAATATTTTGTATTTAAATTGTTTTTGCTAATATAAGTTATTAAGCATACATATTTTTATTGCAATTCTTCGGTTAATTTGTATGGTGCAAATAATTGTACATCTGAAGCTTTAATAGCATCATTAGTTTTTGAAAAGCAAAAACATATGTTACTACTTATTATTTCTAAGGGTAAAAATCACCACTGATTTTTATCAGCAACTGCAAGCTCACTATTTTTACTGTTCATAGCCAGAGTTAATATAATTACTAATAAGTAGTAATAATTTATAACAGATTTATTGATGACTTATTATAATTATATGATTATACTATTTTTAATTTTCTTTTTTAATGATATTGTAAATGTATAAGAAGCCACTTGTAAAGGAAATACATACATTTTCTTAAATTGTTTTGTAATGGTATTCAAGTTAACACAACTCTTTTAAGTGCTTTAATACAATTAACTGATTTTGATGCTTCAGTGTTATGATTTTTTTAATATATGTCCTTCATCGTATATGACTAAATCTGGTCCTGGATTAACAAGGGCTTCAGAGATAGTAGGGAACTTGTCAATATTCTTGTAGTTAATAACTGATGTAAACAACTGATAGCTTGTAACTAATACACCATGATCTCTTTTCCATTCATCTACTATGTTTTTTCGATCTTCATATGTTTTTGAACTAAAATTAAAATAATTTAAGTTACAAAAATAAAATAATTTCGTATTTTAATTTTCATACTCAGCAAAGTTAAGCACTAAAAAATTTTGTTCTTCGTCAATATTTCGTAACCATTTATGAAACTCTTTATACCAATTTTCAATTATTGTATTAGGAGTAATAACTAATACAGTTTTAATACCAGTTTCTAGGTATCTAAATAATGTATGAACCAAAGCTATAATTTGAAAAAATAATCTCAGATTAAATATTTCATGGTAGATATTATATAGATAGATATTAGAAAGTATTATCTTTATTAATTTTTTAGAATATGAATATAGAAAATTTAATTTACATAAATTATTAATATTTTTTTTTTCGTTCTTATAGGTATAATAATATTATATATGATGTAAGAATAATAAACCAATCATTTATTTAACTAGTTAATAAATTCAATTTTATATAACATATATTTATTTTATAACACAATAAAATTAAAATATTTAAAAAAACATTTAATGTAATTCAGATGATGTTAAACTTTTAAATTATATAATAGGTACATTTATTATGATACTTGACCAACACAAATTGGATTCGGTTAAACTCCTATTTGTCAAGTTGTATGTTTGTAACTTTGTAAGACAGAAACAATGAATCACATTACATCTTCTTAATATTTAAATGTACAGTGAAAACTACTAAAACGTATTTATAGAAATAAAATTCTAAGGTGTAGTTAAAGAGCATGTTTACTCAAGTAATCAAGTATCTTTAACTTGTATTGCTATCATTACATTCGATTTTTTCTTAAAGAATCAACTAATTAAAATAAAACTAAAATTGGTACTGATTTAGTTGACGTCTGCCACTTATATTTCTCTTTTATACAATTTATACTGCAGATAAAAAAAAGGTATGAAAAACCGCGATATTATCTATATATTTCGATTTATATGTATGTTAAAAATTCACTTATTGGATATTTTAAGAATAATATTTGGTAAAATCATTAAAGTAAAATTAATGATATAAGATAGGCACAATAACAGTAGTACTGTATATAATATTATAGAGTATCTACTTCAGTTATGAAATCATCGTCATCACTGAAATATTCTAAAGTGCTTATATCGTATATATAATATAATACCGTAGTACTAAAACTAAGCATGAATTTACGACAAATTTATAGTGACTATTTAGATATAGATGACAATTCATCAGCAATAAATTTTTATTTAAATATTATTTATACGAATCGGCCTTGTGACAGTGGACATGAAACAGACAGGGACTAAAAGAAACTTCCTCGATTCATATTTGGCAGAGTTTATATGGTGAAGGAAATTAAATGGAGACTATCCTTTTAAGAAAATACTGAGAGATATATCCAAATTTTGGCCACCTGCATAAGTTTATCTATTTTTATTATTTTATTATTTTTATATCCATTATATTATTTATAAATATAATTTTTCATACTTTTATATTTATTATGTTATTATTATTATTTTTAAATACCATTGTTACCATTATAAAATATGATAAAAGAGAAATATAAGTGGCATGAATCAACTAAACCAGTACACTAAAATTACATTTGGATATCAATTAGTTAATAGCTAATGTATAAACTTAACATAAAAAATGTATATAAAGTAGTACATACTTGTAGAGCTTTACCTAGACCCATACAATGAGCTAAGATTGATCCATATCCTTTAAGTTCTTTTATTCTTGCCAATGATTCAAATACTGAATTTCACAAAAATGATATCCCTTTTACCTAAATTTATTTTATTACAATTGTCAAATTAAATAAAAACATATTTATTTCTTAGAATGTATGTTATATGTATTATTATATGTTCAACATGATGAGGTTTGAACAACTTGACAATATATGGATGAACTGTAATAAGTTCTTCCAATGTCTTTACATCAAAGTCTAATACCAAATGTTTACATAATTCTATTGGTCAGGCAAGTCACACAATTTATTGTACTAAAATATTTAAATGAACAATTACATTAAATTAATAACATACTATATACATACTTCTTTTTGACGTTTTTCAATATGCTTCTTGCGTAATTATTCTTTTTTTAAAGCACTTAAGGTTAATTCACTGAGTTCTGCTTTTGTTTTCATCCTACATCTATTCTTTCATCGTTTTTTTGATAACTAAATAAACAAAATACAAAACTTTAAAAATTAACAAAATGTAATAAATTTATTTACATACAAATAAACAGTAAAAAGTTTAAGTTACAGAATTATATTGCAACTTAAAAGCATTCTGATGTATAGAGTCTGAAACATTTAACATTTCAGATTTTATTGTTCCAAATTAGTTTTAGGATTTGCTTTTTGATATATTTTTACAAATACTATGACATTATACATTAAATAATAATAATAATAATAAAAAAATTTTGAGATACAAGAAATGCATTTAATTAATTCTTATTTTAAATATTTAAATCTGTAATTTGTAATTACAGAAAAATGTGGGTAAAAAGGGATGGTCATTGATATTTTATAAACGCAATGATTATAAGTTATTTAAAAAATATTATACTTACATGATGATTATGTGATGCATTATTGTTATCAGAATCACTAGTTTCTTCAGAATCCTCATCAAACAATGATTTATATTAAAATAAAACATAGATCTGAGTAAAAAACAAATTTATTATTTTTTTAAAACATTTATAACTGTATAAATTTAAGTAAGCAATTATATTATAATGTTATACTTTAGAAATTCAAAATGAATTAATAAAAATGTATTTAAAAAATTTCCCATTTTAGATTAAAAAGTGAAAACTGAAACATGAAGAAACTAACAACCTATAATAAATTTAATTATTTTTATTACAAAAATTAAATTTTATTACAATAGCCATTTTATTTTTAAATAAATATCATTTAATAATTACCACATTTATCGCCACTGTTTTCTTCAGAATTAATCTGAGGTATTCCTACAGAAATTTTGATTTCAGTAAAAGTACCTTTTACTAATTCTAGAGAATTTTCTTCATTCAGAGAATCATTATCAGTATCTAAAAATAAAAAAAATTATAGTTAACAAATAATCAATCTTGTAACAAATAACTAAAAACTGATATTTTTCTATTTAAGATTTTAAGAGGAGAGAGAAATCTAATGATACAACACTATAGTTTTTTAATAGTTATTTTTTTGAATTTGTCAGCAGTTTTTGAGAAAATAACAAAATGATTAGAAGAAATATAAGCAAAAAATAGTTTTAGATATTAATAGATATTCTGACATTTTTGGATAAATCATGCTTTAAATTAATGCTTTTAATAGTATGTAAACATTTTAAATTGTATAAAAAAAAATGGAAAAAAAAATCGGGAAGGGGCATGGACATTTGCAGACATATTAGTTTTATGAAGCATAAAAAAATTGAAATAAATTGAATAGGTAAAAGAAAGGTTGAGCCTGCATTCTAATCTCCAGATTCTATATTTAGATTGGAACATCGTCGCCCACAGGCATATTATTCATTTAAAAAAAAATCTTAAATTTAAAATTGTATTGTGCTGAATGACAGAGACTTCAGTCAATTTTGAATTACAAACCAAATAAGTACATTAAACTTATTACTTCAAAATATAAAAAAAAAAGTATTATAATGAATGAAATTTTAATTATTTTTTTATATTAAAGAAATAGATTGTATTTATTTTTTGATTATTATACTGATATATAATGCTATATTTCGACTTTAAAACCGTGTTTAAAAATAATAATATTGACATGACACCAGTGGCATAGATAGGAATTCGATTGAGAAAGTACCTCCCATAACCCTTCCTCCCGTGTGACCATGGTCTATGGTTGACACATTGTATAATATAATATTAATATTATGATTTATGATTTACGAGTACGAATATTATAATATTCATGATCTAATAAGAGTGTAGTTGTAGGAACGTAATGTATTGCTGTACTATATAATCAGTAAAGAGACAGTGTCCAAGGTAGTTTTAATACCTTGTTAGTGTACATAGTACTATCTACTAATTATGTGAATTTTCATTACTTACCTAGAGTTATTACATTCGGTACGGTTACAATAATGTAACAATTCCAATAAACTAGTTACTTCATTACTTTTTACAATAAAATTAAAACGTACTAATTGCCTGATGCACTAAACTTGTAAACAATGTAGGTTAAACTTACAAGTTGAAAAAACCGTATATGATAATAAAATATTATTAAAAATGTATTATATTAATGGAAAATATTTGCTCACATGGCGCAGACGTTGCTAAATCACATAATCGTAACAACATCAAATCATATAATTTTAATATATTATTCTTTTCGAAATTTTTCATCAAACACCAGTGAATCTAGTTTTCTGTCAAGGTATAGGCCTATAGGTATGTGGATGGTGTAGACTCAAAAATATTATGATTTGAATATAGGCGGCTAAATTGTAATTTGTCGTTGACCAAGTAACCGTCGTACAAAGTGAACGGATATTTTGTCGGAGAACATTTTGTAGCTTATAACTTTGTACCAATGAAACGAATGTGCAACGACCATATGTACTCTTTACTACTCGTTCCACCAATGATATCGTTGCTTTGTAACGAATACAGTAGTAACGACCAATCACTAATATCTATGTAGTATCTACAACCGTACTAAACGCTACTATGTTTACTATGCATAACTGTATCCAGTGACCGGTTATAAACGACACTCAGTGCCCAGTGACGGGCGCGTACTGATGTGATTATGTGATCTAGTAAGTATATTAGCATTCAGCAATTTTTATTCCCACTATTCATTTTTATTTTTTATTTAAATATTATTCTTATCCCTTCCATCAATCATCAACATGTTATTTATCCTCGCTTAGTAATCGACATATTTTTTTGTCAGAGTATGAAAAAAAAAACATTACGACATCCGAAGGTCAACCACACAAGTGGGTCGGTGATCGCTACTCGCAATTATTGCTACTTCAATATTCCTGTATAAATAGTACATAAACTACTATTATGGTGTTTATTTAACTGTTAGTTCGGCGGTTGGCTCACAATTCAATTGTTTTTTATTGGTAATTGGTTTATTTTATTTAAAAATTTTTTTTGGTAGGTACATCATAAAACTATAACTTTTTGTACTTTAATTTTAAATATTGTTCATATATTTGAAAATCAAATCATAATTTATAGACTACCAATAATTGATATTGAAAATATGAGTCTCGCAGACACCGTTGGCAAATGTGCTGCTATTGCAACTATTGGGACATTCTTTGCTCCTGTGTAAGTACCTACATAATTGAATATAAAGTAATATTCAGTATTTTAAAATTGACACAATGACTCCAATTTAATTAATTACATATGTTTATGTCCTATTTCATAAATTTTTTATTTAAATTAAAATGCCTAGGTAAATTCTTTTTTTCATTTTTTGAAAAAAAATTACTCAAATTTAAATAGCTTACAAACTTACAAAGTTTTGAACATTGATTATTCATCATAAGATTTATTGCTACTTTTTTTCCCCATTTTTTTATTAATTTAATTTTTTTTCTTATTAAAAATTAATAGTTTGTAGTTTTCATTTATTTTGGATTTGGTGACTAGATAAGATTTGACTATGTGAGTTAATCGTGGGTTGAACCTGAAAAATTCACTAATAAACTCATCAATATCAAAAAATAAATATATTTTTATTATTAACTAATAGGTTGTAGGTAGTGACAAAATAATTATAATATTTGCTATACCAACAGTACATTTCTAACGCACTATAGTATATTGCTACACTGGGTGTATTTAGTAACACTTTGATAATCGCTATAAATAAAGTAGTGATTTACTGTAGCGTCTCTACAATAAGTGCACTAATCCTGACCACTAAAAATATGTAACAAAAATGACAGAATATGAAAAAGCATTTTATTAATTATTATTTTGCATATTAAAAATTGCTGGTTTATTATACATTTATACAAATTTTAAATTATTCCTTCATATCACTATTAAAATACCTTAATTGAAGGGTTTTAAAAAAAAGACATAACAGGCATAATAGTATATCAACACAGCACTCATTTACATTCTACAGCACCTTATAACAAATATGAAAATATTACTATAAATCAATTTCTTGGTTAAGATATATTGTTTATATAATAGCTGAATAGTAGAATAGAATATACTATAGGTACATACTACATAGTAGCAGCATACAAATTAAATACAATGATAGAGAAATAAAGAAAATAAATTAATATCTACCATAAAATAAAAAATATAGTCAATTGATTTACTAGTATTGATTTAAATACTAGTAATTATGTCTAAGAATATCTAAGTAGCAAATGTGTAGTTTAAAATTTGTATTTAATGTAAATAATATTTAGCTGTACTTAATTGGTGTATAGGTATTAACTAATTTACAAAATTAATTCCAAAGTATACCCATATGTAAAACTTCTGAAAAATACAAGGGCTTAACATAATTATATTATACTAGATTACTTTGATTATCCGTAATTCTATTTTAATATTATTGTTTTATTTGAAAACTCTTATCAATAATTTAATATAAAATGTCTAAAAGTAAATTAATAAGTCTAGAACATATTTGTTTTGTATATTATGTATTCATTTATTGAAATTACATAATTATTAATATATTTTATTAAAAAAAATATATAGGTATATTTATATTTTTAAACCTTTTTCTATCGTTATTAATACTGAACTTATCTTATTTTCAATAACTGACCTATTATAACCTTTATAAAACATAACAAAAAAAACTTACAAAAATATATTTATTGATTATCTACAAATTCTTAACATTTAATAATTTAAATTTCACTGTTTCAGTCTCATATGTCGAGATATAATAAAAAATAAAAGCACCAAAAATGTTGATCCTACACCTTTTGTCGGAGGTATGGCTATGTAAGTATTATAATTGTTTTAATTTATTTATTTATATAATCACTATAATTTAATTTATTTAGGTCCATACTTATGATCAAAAATGGATTAATTATGAATGATCCTAATATTATACCAGTTAACATTTTTGGATTTATATTAAACTTGATTTATTTTATAGTTTTTTATTTTTTTACTTCTGATCTGGTAAATAAATTACTGTTATTTTTAAATGTCTAATATTTGTTTAAATATTATAATGATTTTTTAATTGTAGAAACCATTATTTTCATTGTTAACTAAAGCTACATTGTTCACTGGTGTGTTATGGGGATATACAACAATTGAAGATGAAAATCTTATTGAATACCGTTTTGGAGTAATTCTTACTGTATTAATGTTGGCACTTATTGGATCTCCTTTATTCTCTTTGGTAAATTATCTTAGTACCTCATTAAAATTATTTAAATATATTTTCTCAAAAAAGAAACAAGTACAATTATTTTATTGTTATTATTTATTTACATAAAATAACATTTTTCGTGTTTTTCTCATGTACCTTTTTTGTATAGTAGATAATAGAATCAAAGCTAGGTTAAATTTGGAATATTTTTAATTGTTTTATTATATTAATAGTTTTTGGAACTTATATTTATTCCATACCATCAGTATTTATAGTATGTTTTATACTTTGGTGCACAAGAGAAGAAACTCGTGCTACGACAAAAAATTTGTATGTTGTCTATATGTTAGCATGACGGTTATGTAATAGGGACGGAGAAATAATGCATCTCATGATTGAATCTGAGTTCTTCTCTTTGAGACTGGAGAATAATACTTATTAAATATTGGCTATTAATCTATTACTTATTTTAATAACTAATAATAATTATAATTATATAATTTTTTTATAGTATATATATGTAATAATTTATTTTACAGAATGATATTATTAAAAATAAAGATGCATCAATACTACCTTTTCCAATGATTGCTTCTGGATTTTTTGTTGGAATTTTGTGGTTAATATATGGGTTTTTAATAGACAACATTTTTATTAAGGTATAATAAAAAATCTTTTTTCAATATGCATTTATACTTCAGTCCTTTCTTTTTCAGGTTCAAAACATAGTTGCTGTTGTATTGTGTTTGATACAATTAGGATTAATATTCAAATATCCTAAACCAGATGGCAAGAAACGTGATTAATTAACATAGTTACCAATTTAATGTAGCATTTATTCATGTATACTGTGATTATCTTAAACATTCTTTAATATTATATTAATAAAATATCCTTACATTTCCATTATTTTGAGTACTGGTTTGTGTACTTAATTAGTAATTAATAGGTTTTAGATTGTTCTTAAATTCCAAAATGTGATTATCAAAGTAATAGATATTAATTATGTGCCATTTTTTGTTTTAAATATAATTAAATTATCTATTTAATATTATTATACAAATAGTCAAATTCATTCCAATAAAATAAATAAATTTAGTTGCCTTAGTTAATTTAGCTTACTTTTTTTAATGTTGTTATGTTGTTTAAATAATTGTGATCATAAATAAAGTTTTAGATATTAAATGTTTTTTTATTATAAATCATTTTTATACAAACGTTTTTTCAAACCAAAATTGATATATTTTATTTAATAGTTTATTTTTGGTAAGTATATATACCCATATATCTATACCCATTATATCTATAATATATATAGATATGATTTTTGTATCCTTTTAAAATTAAATACATCAGTAATAGTTCAGTTGAAAAAAGTACCAATCTAGGGTGTAAGTTATTGGTTGACAGAAATAGTTATAATTTATTAATATATTAACTACACCTATATTTTGTTAAAAAATATTTGAATGCAATTGGTTTATATTTTTTTACTATCTTCTAAAATAAAAAATTAATGCAATACATTTACTAGTCCCATTTATTTGTTGAACAATTGAACAAGAGACAAAAAATTGTCTGTGACACGCAACCTAAAGGACACGAACGTATCTTATTATCACTAAGTATTGCAAACATGGCTTACACAAATCGATTTAAAATCTAAAAATATTTAATGCATAATTTTTTTTTTTTGTTATTTGGTTTGTTAATTTTTGTTACATATTTTGTAACTTACTTTAAAATAATTAAAAAGGATATATACATTTTTTAATAAAATGAACAAATTGATATTTTTATTCATGATGTGATATAAAAATTAAAGTTAAATCATCAATATTATGTATATTTTAAAAAATAAATATTTTAGTGTAAACATTTTACACTATAAAAAAATAAGCTTTTTTAAATTTAGACAAAAAAAACATATTTTTGATATCTAATATTAGAAATTTAAAACATTTGTATATTTGAACTTTATTAAGTGCATACCTATTCATAGGCGCAAATTTTAAAGTTCAGCCCCTTCTAAAAAAAAAATCTTAATTGCTATTTACGCTTGTGTTCCTATTGCATAATATACTATGTACTAAAGGTAATTATTATTATTATTTTATGTCTAAGATTACTTATATATTTATATATATATATGTAATACATAAGAGCTTTGTTTACATACGTCGATAGTGTTTTATTTTTTTAGAAATGGATTTCCATTCACTGTAGTATTTACACTGTTTACAGAAGTTTTTCATCACTATACCTAGATTGATTAAAAACGTTTTTGAGAAATCAACAAGGTAATATTAGATTATCAGAAATTGCTTTGATGACGATTCATTGTAACATAACATTAATAGATGAAATGGTAAATTTTTTTTTTATATATATATAAAATTAATTTTACATAATATTTTGACATATTCAATATAAATAGCCTGTCATCCTGTCATCTCTATAATTTTAAATGTTTAAACATATATCTATGTAAATATATTTCTTTTTCGTGTATCATTCAGTTTTCATCACAAATGTTATTACCTATGTTAAAAAATAAAAAAAAATAATTAAGAACTTTAATATTAATATCTTTTTTTTACTTCACTACATATTAACCATCAATTTGTGTATTCTTTATATTTTGTTTTATATCGTACTTGAGCCTTCACAGGCGTTTAAACAAACAAATAAATATTTATAAAATAAAATTTTGCAATCTTTAATTATAGTTCTATACTATTGTAATGGTAAATTGGTCCATGGCATGAATAAGATATGGCCTAAATCATGGCCCATAGTGAAAATAATTCCTATTTATGACTGGATCATGGTGCTTATATTTGACGCTTTCTTATCATAATACAACTGTTATCAAAAATGTTTCACATTAACTACTATTATTTTGTTGTTATAACTTTATAAGTGACTGTAACTTATAACTTACTATAACTCACTACTACTTTTAACTTTATAAGTACAACCTAAATAATTATAATTTATAGGTACGACAATGGACTAAGCACAAAGTATATAGCACGTTAAAAAATAGACTGAATGAAATGTTCTTTCTAATAGACAGTTCCTATTCAAAGACTCCAAAAATTGCGCAATCGTTTAAAATGTTGACCACAAAATAAACTGTTATGGACGAGCAACAATCAGTGTCTGAAAGCGTGGAAACAAGTTCCATATGCGAAGAAGAACGAGCGAGAAAACTATTCCAAGCTTGTGATGGTGATGGTGATGGTTACATTGATAGGTTGGTGAAAATAAAATATTATGGTTTACTGTATTTATCTTTATTCTCAATGGTCAATTTCATTGGTCAAAAAAAAAATCCCAGGAATAAGAAAAAAACGATAGATGCCATGTATAAATGTCACAACTTAAATAAACTACCTATTAATTATTCTGATTCAATGTATTAGTTTTATAAACCCTATGCATAAATGCAACATTTTTTCCTGATAATTTATCCTTATTAATTTTTCAGAATATATAAGGTATATCAGATTTGATTACTCAAGTTTTAACATTATGAGTTAACATTATTGAACATATTTTTTATTTTTTAAACGGGATCTGATTAAAATTGCAAAAAGTGTTATTTGTGTTGAAAAATTTACTATATCTTTTATTTTTTTTTTACTATGAGAGTGCCATGTCCTGCAAGTAATTGTTCATATTTTAGCTATTAAATATTTTGTTAAAATTTTTAAACAGTATACATTTCCAGAACATTGGACAATTATAATTATATAATATACAATATTTTATAATATATTAAAATTATCATATCTAATAATGTACTGAATCCTGTGTACCACACTTTTATGTTATTATTTGTTCTGGACAATAATTTTTTGATCAAATTATAACAATTTCAAAGTTCATAGTGAAATTTAGGTGTTATACGGGTCATTTGTTTACAGTCAACAAGTTGCCAATCCTATTGTCTTCGAAGTAGTCAATTAATGGTTTTAGCAAATTATCATTATCAATATAAAATTGTAAATTTAAAAATTCTTCATATGCTATTACTCAAGCAAGGCCCTTGGCCTTTCACTTTTTGCTTAAATTTGGGGTGTCCCCCTCAAAAAAAAAAATAGGAATATTGGTTTCAAAAATTATTTTTGCCCTAGGCCTTGCAAATCCAAAGGACAGCCTTGCCATTTATATGTACTATTTTAAAACATAAGCTAAGGCTGGTAAAATTCTAATGTGTAAAGAAAATTTTGAATCCGATATATATATTTCAGCTGGGCAAGGTATTTTTTTTAATTTTTTGATTCTCCATAAATATTGATGGAAATAAAGAAAACATCCTTATTGTATGATATTTGGAAAATGTTTTTAAAGCGATTAAACTGCTATACTCGAAATCAGTCATAGTAATCTCTGGACTCAAAGAAGGATTAATTTCTTAATATTTCAAAGAAGCAATATATAAATCTAGTGTTTTATTTGGTAGTTATGCATGTACAATAAGAATTATTCTATTGTTATTTATTAGCACATATATAAATTTGAAAAAATAAGATTGGAGAGCTTTTAAAAGTTCCATCTGCGAATTAATAATAATAATAATAATATTTTTTTTGCATTTATAGAAAAGCATATTATACAAATAAAATTTAAATAAATTATACAAATGATTGTCTCCTATAGCCTAAGCTTGTAGAAGAGACAACAGTTCTTATTTATGAAGTGTGATTCTACAAATTTAACATAATTACATTAATATATCCTTATTTAATCAAATAGCTAAATAGCAATAATAATAAGTGAAACAGAACAATACTTTAGTACAGTACAATTAATGTTTAAAAAAAATTGTTTAGATTTTTCTATTAGTTTCTTATTTTCTTCAGTAGAATATAATAGTAATATACAATTTTCAATTTGACTAATGTCAAATATTAAAAATGGATGTCCAGTTTTAGCTTTTGGTATAGAACTCAAGAATTTCAAGTTCTTTTAAAGTAATTGGGTTTTGAAAGACATTCTATTTTCTCTGACATGCTCTTTGTTAAGTACGTTTTAAAAGAGAATTAAAATCATTATTACCTTTGTAGTCAAATTTGTTATCGCGATTTTACCTTTGCTATATTTACCATCGCTTTTTTGACTTAAACCTATTTTAAACCCCCCCTACTATAAAAATGTTACCAATTAATTTATTATTTAAATTTGATTGGTTTTCTATTATTTTTAGTCAAGATCTGTTGACTATATGTCGTCAGCTAAATTTAGAAGACAGTGTTGATGACTTGATGAAAGAATTGGGTGCTGATAAATCTGGTCGTATATCGTTTGATGAGTTTGTTAGACGTCGTTTGGAATTACGTACAGAAATCAATGCACTTCGTGTCCATATCTATGACCCATTGCCTGAATACTTACCTACCAGTAGTGATAATAGTTTGGGTAAGATTTATAAATATTTGTTCAGTAAACCTTATTAATTTTAATTTAACTATCTCAGGAGCACTATCTGGTGGTAAACATGAAAGCTGGGAATTTGATAGCGGGGCTAGAGACCTAAGTCCTGAACCGAATTCTGTTCGTATGCAACATCTGCTACAAACAGGAGGATCAGCTAACTCAGGAAATTTACTGCATCTTGCTAATAAAGTAATATATTAGTACCTATATTTTTAAATTATATTTATCTTATACAGTTTTAGGTACATTAAACTAATTTAATAAATTCTATTAATACATTTTAGTTGCATTTAGCTGCATTGAAATCATTGAAAACTGAAATATCAGATTTAACTAAACAATTGCAATTAGCTAATGAAAAAAATGACATTCTTGAATCATCTATAAATCAAATCAAAGTAAAACTTATATTTTATAAATTAATATTTATTGATAATTAAAGTATTATTTTTAATATTTAATGATAATTCAATTACTGTACAGGTTACAACCGAAATTGATATAAAACAGCAATACGAAGAAAGAATAACTGAATTGCATTCAGTCATTGCCGAGCTTGCCCGTAAGTTACAAGTTCAAAGGTCTCAAATTATTACTGAAGAAATAGAAGAAAGCCAGTCTGGTAATATTGCATTTAAAATTTAGATTTATAAAATTATTTTTATAAATGTTTATTTTTTAGAAATTGATGCACAAAGTATTGAAACATCTTCATTTATTCAAGAATCCATTGTTTTATCTAAAGAAGTGTGTATAAAAAATATTTTGTTTCAAAAATTAGTAATATTAGAAAACAAATATATTTCATACATTTTTTTTTAAAATAAGTCATAATAAAATGATTAATATATCTAGAATCATCAATATTTTTAGGTAGTATATTAAAGTCAATGACCAATATTAAGTTTTATAACTGTGTAATTAAGATAAATAATTTGAAAAAATTGTACTATTGAATGTTTCATTTTATAATTACATTTATACTTGTATATTTTATAAACAATTTTCAGAGAGCTTTGAGTTATATTTTATTGGTTGAACTCTGTGCATTATGTATACATTTTAAAATTAATTATGTCTTAAGCACTTATCAGAAAGCTATACTTCTATATCAGATTGTGTTTTCCCAATCTAACAGTTATACGTCGGAACCAATTTTGAGTTAGCTTTAGTATTAGAGATAATCAATCATAATAGATTAAACTAAGACAATATTTGTGTTTCATGTAGTTTTTTTTATGATGTATAAATTCTTAGTAGAATTATAAGTATGTAAAATATTACAATTTAAAAATGCATATTACTAAAAAAAAAAATGTCCTTAATTTAAATTTTATATTAAATTTTCTTTTTTAGGGCAATGGAGCAACTTGTTTTGATGACCATGAAACCAAGAATCATATAATATATACTGATATACATACTAAATTGGCTTTAAAAGATGAAGAATTAAAGAAAACAAGACAAATTTTAAAAGAAGTAACTGATGAAAAAGAAAAATTAGTATTAAAGGTAAAATTTTGTATTTATGAAATTTTTTATATATTTGATCATAATTCAATAGAACACTGATACTCAAAAATGTATGGAATATATAAAGACAATCAAACTGATTGTATTTTAATTAAGAAAGTGTTTTTTAGATTTAAAATATCAGTTCTATAAATGCCAAAAAAAAAACAATATTATCAAGGGTGTTCCAAAATATTTTTCATTATTTATATTTATATTTTTTTAAATAGCTTAAAAAAGCTTTAAAGCGTGATTCCTTTTTGACACAGGCACCTTAACCTCCAAACGCTGCACGATTTTAATTTTAGCCACGCAGGTATTACTTTACTTAATTTTAAAAATAACCAATTACTATAACTGCCTTTATTTCTATAATATTTATTGTATGCAGACATCAATTTAAATGTAAAGATTTCTCTCATTCTTATCAATAGTATAAAAATAACAATGATTAAATTTTTTTTTAATTTAGTTGGTAGACCATAAATGATATAATATATATTTTTAAATTCTATTTTATTTTTCCATCAATAAATCTAATACTTATATAGTAAATAATAAAAATGAATATTAGTTAAATTCTAGAGGTATTTTACTCTTGACAATATATTTGAAAAATATTATATAAAAAGCAATTTTTGCCTAAAAAGGATTTTGTGAAAATTCTTCGAGTCGGAAACGCACAATTTTGTATAAATTATATACTAAATATTTGCATAAAAATGTTTTGCAAAAAATATGTTTTTTTGGAGGAAGGTTAAAGAAACAGCTTTACAGCTAACACACTATTTTAAGAATTTCCTTTAAAACATTACTGATGCATGCTTAAGATAAAATTAAATTTTGAGAATTATACAAAATAAATTAGAGAATATACTGCAAGGTTGAAATGTATAATTTTAATAGTACAGGTACTAAGGTAACACACCTGCCAGCTGTGCATCTTTAAAATCAATATTGGATCATACAGCCCAAATTTTAAATTGCACCACGTCAGCCATAAAAATTCACCTTATTCTTAGGAACTATTATATCTTAATAATTTATAATAGTATTTAAAACACAATTTAACATTATATTTCTATGGTCTAATATTACAAAGTTAAACAGTCCATAATACAATATTCTTGTTTTGTAAATATATTTATAATACTTGATTATACTTTATAAAATATAAATAAATAATTTTTTATTTCTTTTGAACTATTTAAATATATTAGTAATCTAGAGCAATAAAAACTTACGAAATATAATTATAGCTACAGGATACAGAAAGCAGTTTTTCATCAGGTCCAATGTCTCCATCTCGTTTATTAATGGAGACATCTAAATTAGCCGAAAAAGTAAAATTGCAAAAACTCATTGAAGACAGTGCAGACGCCAACCTTGAAGGCACTAGTGTATGACTATTAATGTTTTGTCTGTTTTATTTATTTTAATTATTTTATCAAAACAATTTTAAATTTTAGATTTGTCAAAAGGCTATAGCTGATCGTCTTGCATCAGTTGCAATTTCTGATTGTGATTTATTAGAATCTGGAAACAAAGAAGTTTTAATGTGCCAAGTTGAACAATTGCAAACGCGTTTGGATCATGTTCGTTCACAAATGGCAGTTCTTGAGCTTATGTTTGAACAATCAGCTGCTCAAACTGACAAGTAAAGTTTTTACATAAAATTGTAATGTTTTTTGATACTTGTATTTTAATAGAATATTTTGTTATGTGCATTTAAGGTTATATTTAATATTGGGAAAATATGAATCAAACATGATTGCATTAAAATTAGAGGTAGAAACAGGCGAAGAAATAATGAACTGTTATTCATCTTTATTGTCCATTTATGATGGTTCAGCAAATGAAGAAGAGAAAATGTGATTGATTAGTTTTTTAATTTTCATATGTAATGTATAAACATATTGATTGACATTTTATTAATTTATTTTAATTAAACAGGATGAAAGATGAAATCATAGAGTTGTTGCATAATTTAGACGAAGAAAAGAAAAAAATTGGATCAACAGTAGTTGCTTTAGAATCGTATCATTGTGAGGAAGAGACAATCAAACCTAGAAGTCGTAATCAAGTAACTCGCATTGATTTAGAAATGGCAGTTCTTGTACAAGAATTAATGGGAATTCGAGAAGAAAAGAGTGAACTTCAAGAACGTTATGTAACATTGCAAAAACATAACTGTGAGTTAGAAAAACGTTTAGCAGAGTGTGAAGAACAGTCTAGAATAGATTTGGATACAATTCAAGCATTAGAGCGGCAATTGTCATCTGAAGACTTCGATAGTACTGCTGGTGTAAATGTTAAGCTACAGAAACAGTTAAAAGATGTTACTACAGCGTATCAACTCGCAATAAGAAATTCTGATACTCGACATAAGCAAAATATTACATCGATTGAAAAACTCCGCAACGAAAACACGTGAGATTAGTTTTAAAAGTTGAAATTATTGTTAGCTATAAAAAAGTATTTGTTTTTAATTCATAGAACACTTGAGCGTAATTTGGAAAGGGCTAAACGTAAATCTCAATCACGTTTAAAGAAATTGGAGTCTGAAATTGAAATTATGGTCAGCACACACACTCTTCAGGTAACATTCACTGATATGTTCAATATATTTATGTACTTGATTGTGACTGTACAATTATATTTGTGTTTAGGTGAACATTTTAAAAGAAAGAATTGCTGTACTGGAATCAACAATTATGAATAATGAGATCACCAAAAGAAACGAAACTACTTTATGAATTTTAACAAAGTTAATGAGTCATAAACCATATTATTTGTGCGATATTTTTTTTTTATAACCTTAGCTTGAAATTAATAAGCATTGCTAGGCTTTATTTCAGTTCCTTTGAATATTTACAATTTAAGTACAATATAGTAAATATTGTTAAGCCATAAAATACCTATATTTTATAATCTAATGGTATAACTATATTAAGAATAATCCTAAACATTTATTAAGCTACATAATAATAATAATACTAAATATTAGTGTACTTATTGTATTTTTACAACTTACTATATTAACAAATCAAATTATATAATATATACCTAGTGCAATTTATCATAATGATAGTACGACTATCAAACGTATTTGATACTCAAGTTTTTTTATGTTTTTTAAACATAGTTATAAGTTTGATGTAGGCAAAATGCTTTATTTTATAATACACATTTTTTATACTTTTTTTACATGAAAATATAAAATTGTGAAAAAATAATAAATGAGAATGTTTTTATTATTCTTATACCTTAAATGTTTTAAAATACTTTATACATAGTTATGAAAAATGTTAAAGTAACATTTTTAATCAGTGTTCATTTTTTCTGGATTGGCCAATTCATAGGCTCTGATTTGTTTTTCCAAGTGAGCGCATGCTAATTCTATCTCATAATTCTTGCTCACCAATCCTACCCAATTGGCTTCTAAATCTCGTAATTTTTCACCAACTTGCATCTGCACATTTTTCCGTTGAAAATTTACTTCTTGAATTTGTTTTCTAAAAAAATTAATTGATTAATAAGGCAATAACCACATAACTAAAGTTTTAAAATATATATTTACTTCAATTTAGCCACTTGTGTCTGTGCAGCAGCAACACATTTCACTAGAACTTCTAAATATGATTTCCAGGCTTCTGTACCATAATCCATCATCAATTCTAAGTTGGTAATTCTGTAAAATAAAAGTATTTTTAGTATATAATCTATTTAAATTTGGCTTTAGGAAGAGAAAGTTATCTACATATCTCATAAATACAGTACAGAAATTTCTAAGTTAACATAATGATTTGTTCAATAAGAGTATTCATGGATTTTAAGCAAGCCTGTGACAATATAATTTGAAATAATTATGAAAAGCATTTATTAATCTAAGATAGCAAACTTATTTATTAACTATGCAATGATTGTGGCAACTACACAAAATATGTGGTCTGAATACAGGAAGATATATCAGATTCATTTGAAGTTTGTAAGGTTCAAGAGACTAGCTGGTGATACAGTATTACCTGTGATTATAATTCTAGCAATATAAAGTGTAATGAAAATTCCATCATGACAAAGAATAAAATTAAATAAAAATAATACCATTCTAACTAATACAGGCAATATAATAATCATGGGCGATACGAAGCATGATTTGCAACAGTATGTTTGGCTTTATGAACGTGTAAGTATTTGTGGTTGTTGATAAATTAGGAAATTACTAAATATATGAACAGCCTATAGAAGTATAGGATAGTGTTGATGTATTAGACTTAGAATTTGATACAATGAATATCCTTTCCGCAAGTAAATAATTTGAAATACTTTGGGGTCAACATAAATAATAGAACTGTATGCATAACAAAATAAAGATCCCTGTGTAAGCTGGTAATAGATACTACTTTGCAATATCACGTCTTTATAAGTCAAACTTGTCTATTAAAATTTAAAATCAAAGAAAAGCTATATACCACATATCTTAAATCTTAGACCAGTTGTATCTAGCTAACAACAGCATGAGATGAGAATAAATAAAATATCTCTGAGAAAAGTGAAAAGATAAATGTATGGAGCCATTTATAATTTTGAGAATGAAGTGTGAGAGAAAAAGAGAATTGAGCAGCTGAAACAATTATATGGAAAGGAAAGTATAGGTAGTTAAATTTATAAAAGGTACAAGAATAGAATGGGCAATTTACTTGCTCACGTCTGGAGAGATAACGATACTATATAGACAAAGCACATGAGCAACATAAATAGAAAAAGATGTGGTTGCCAAAGCAACATTGGTTGAATGTGATTAAGAGAGATCCGAGACTCAATTGGCACGAGGACCTAAATTATATGTATAATTGAAATTGGTATTAATAGCTAAGTGCTTAAATAATCGGTAACCTTAAAAAATATATATATTTATAATGTACCTTGTAGCTTGATGTTCAAGTTGGGCCATTGAGTTTTCCAAACATTCATTCCAAGCAGACATATCTGTGAGTTTTCCAGCTGGGGGTGGAGGTAGCTCATAGCGTTTCATACTCATTGTTTCCATAGGCAAACGCTGCTGAAGTCTATCAAACTCTGTGCGCATCATTTCTGTCTATTGAATATTAATCATTAGTACAATACTTATGTCATTTTTAAGTTTTTCTTTATGATGTTTTACATAATTAAATTAGGAAGTATATACAAATTAAGAAATTCTCAACATTTTATACTCTTTGATGATGATACTAGTTTTATAATTAAATTTACCGACTGATGGAACAGAAACTGGATTTTAAAATAAAAAATAATTACTTCAAACGCTGATACATTGAGTGCCGGCAAATGTTCAAGATAGTTCTTTGACGGCCTGTAACGACGTTTTTCGTCCTCTACCATACTGATTGCCTGTCCGTTAATTGAACCAGAAAATTAGTGTTTGTTACATAAACAATATCGATGTATCAAAACTACTTACGGCTTCCCGGATACCTGGCTCATCGTACCCTTGATCGATATACGGAAGCGCATCGACGATAACTTCGCCAGCCATTGTTGGAGTCCTAGAGTTACTTTATTTTTATCCAAAAGACAATAACCTAGAAATTCGGGAATCGAACCTAATGTTAAAACTCAGAACCTCCCGGTTATTACTGCGAATGTATGAAAACTTCGGTAATGTACCTATTCATATGCGATTTAAAAATCCCAACTGATAGCGATTACTCGTAAATAAAATACTGGTGATAAGTTTAATCTGGCGCACGCGGCACGCCGGTTTTCAGTTTTCTGCTACAGTGCTCACGGCTATATAGTATAAATAGCCGTGGTTTTCTGACGTTTGTGTCTTATATCACAGAATATAAAATATTAATATGATTATAATATTTATTTATAATAATAATTAAATATTTTTAATATTATCATGGTCATCTACTTTTCTATGATGGACGAAGAACCGCCGCAACTCTATGCAACAGTGGCGTTGGAGTGCAGAATGCCTGAATGTAGACCGCCGATTAAGATATGCAAGATATAATATATTAAGATATAGATCTTAATTCATGGTGTAGACATGTCTCAAATATAGTCAAATGGGGCCTACGCATAGGCGCAAATCGTGTGTCTTAGTCCTGCCAACTTTTAAAAAAAAACAGATAGCTTTTTAGTTGTGTGAGATTGAAGTCGAATATCATATTGATGTAAATAATGTTAGCCCTTCTGAAGTTTCAACGGATTTCCGCCTATGTGCCTATGCATGGGTGGATGATACTTTTTATAAATAATATTGTTTGATCATAGAATAATATAATAGTATTTATGAAGTCAGTCCCACACTCTGTCACTTATTAAATATTAATGGGGTAGCAGTCGGTCATGTATTAAGGAAATCAATATAAACAATTTAACATGATGACATTAAAATGACTTGTAAATGTGTACGAGTCTAATCTGTAATCGTTTTCGGTCATTTTTTCCTAAAAACCATTCGCTGTCTACACCAAACATCGTAGACAATGACACATTACATAGGTCATGTGAAGTATGCAACATCAATAATTCTTCTATATCACTCAAAAAACCTTAAATTAAAAAAAAAAATTGTAAACTATGGACACAACTATAACTAAAAAACTAGGTTAATTGTAAAAAAAAAATTATAGTATATAAGTATTCAGTTTCTGTAATTTAAGAGCACAGTGAAGAATGAATTGATATTACAATGTTGTGCTTGTTTTTGTAGTCTGTACTTTCGGGGGTCAAAAGATAAATATTCACAATAGTTTTCAAACGTGTAAAGAAAAACAAAAAAAAAAGGTCGCAACTCGTGAGTATAAAAACAATTTTTATAGTGAAAAGAAAAATTGAGACTGCAGTATATAATCTCTTCATTCTTAAGCACAAAAAATATACAAAATAATTAGCTTTTAACTAAGTTATGGTTATTTTTAGAGATCACTACATCATAGCTGGCTAAAGAATAAAAAGGTAAAGGAAATAAATTTAACTTAGGTTTATAAAATGGAAACAAAATTGGAAGGGAGACATAAGCACCAGCACAGGCAAATAATAGGGCTAAGGATAAAAAAAAATGTTTAAAAAACAAATAAAAATAAGTGAAATATTACCTATTCTTTTTTGTTTTTATTTTAATTTGTAAATAGATTATGGATAATTTCTAAAAGTAAATAAAATAGGTAATTAATATATATAAATGTGTTTATTAATTGATATATATATATATAAGTATATTTTATAATATTTGATTAAGATGAGATAATATTTTATTGTTTATTTTACAAACAAATAATAAAGCTGTGCATATTTAGCGAATCACCGTTTTAAAAATATAAATTATTTAAACATTCCTCAACAATTTACGTTGCGTTTTACAAAATTTAAATGAATACTATAAAAAAAAAATTCATATACCTTAGTTAAACAACAATTGTGTTATTTCAAAACTAAGATATACCTAAAAGGATTTTTAAATAAAATAGGAAAGAGATATAGTCAATCGCAGTTGTGCCAATTAAACAAAACATCATTGGACTATTGGTTTTCGATTGGAGGCCTACAGGCTCAATGTTGGAACTTGGGAATAATGACACTAAAAGGTAAGAATGTTGAACTTAAAATATCTATGAAAAATATTTTTTTTTGATTTTTTGGTTACATTATTAAATACTTACGAAAAACATTGTTTTAAATTTTCAATCTTAAGCTAAAAAAAACTGATCATTTTATACATTCTTAACAATTAAAAAATTTAAAAATATTCCAGATTTTGATGAATTTTAATCAAAATTTAAAGTTTAAATGCTTATAAAAAAATATATATATATTCCTATGTGTTTTTAATATTTTTGATCTACTATCTTAACAATTTATGAAGAATCTTGTATTAAATTTTGAAACAATTTGTTCCAACATGTCTAAATTTTTTTTTTTTGATATTTATAGAAAAAAATTATAAAAAACCGAAAATTACTTAGGCCTACAATTAGTTCAAAAATTGTCAACATATTTTCAAAAATTTTTAGTGAATAGAAAATGATAATCTCAACATTTTGTGAAAACTTCAAATGACTATGGTTATTCCTTTCTGAATTACAATAAAATAAGAAAATCGTTCCTTGAGAAATCAGTATAGTTTTCGGGTGAATAAATCCAATGTCTAATTTCAAACGCTTATAAAAAATAATTTGATTTTTCGGTATTTTTTGTTTTTTTTGTTTTAGAAGGGTAGAAAACCTAATAGAGAAACATGTATTAAATTTTCAAATCTTATATTTAAATAGAAATATTTTTATACATTTTATATAATCGAAAAATAACTGCAAATTTTTATGTATTTTATTGAAATTTTAATTTTAGAAGCATTAAAAGACTATTAAAGACTTATGCTTAACTTTATTTTTTAATTTTCAATTACAAGTTATGAAGAACCTTGTATTGAATTTTAAGTTTTTTGACTAATTGGAAAATTTTTTATTGACAATAATAAAACAAATTAAAAGAACCTAAAAATTTATTATACCTATAAGTAGTTAAAAAAAAGTCAAAATATATTGAAAATGTTTATATAAACATTTGGTAAAAATTTCATGTATCTACGATTATTATTTTTTTTTGTTACACCAAATGACAATTTTTTGTCAAAAATTTACTTTGCGAAAAGTTTTCCGTTTTTCCTTAATTTTTTTTTTGTTTTTCCCTGTGCGTTTAAAAATTATTTTGAATTTTTTACTTTTAACCCTTCAAAATACCAACTAGATTCACTTTCCTATCAGAAAAGATGAGGATGAAGAAAATCGGAGCACTTTTACTGCCCTAAACGTAATGACAGACAAAAAAGAATAAAACACACAGCATTGTAAAATAAATATCTTCTTTGCTCTGCTCAGAATTTAAAATTGAATTTTGGATAAATAGTTTATGAGTTATAATTTAAAAGTATCAATAGTTTAAATGAACATAGCAGAGGATCAATATTTTGAAGGTTAACCGCGTGGCTACTCCACTCCAATCATTAATACTTTAAATATTTATGTAACTCATAAACTACTCATCCAAAATTTCAATTTTTATTTATCAAATTACTAAAATAAATTTGTGCTTTGGAATATGAAATTAAAACTGTTTGTTGTTAATCAAAAAATTAAAAAATTTAAAAATTACAAGGTTAATAAATATTTATTTAAAAAATGTTGTTTTGTAACAACTTGAAACTATATAAAAAAATTTTTTTGATGTGTTGAGTGTTTTACGTTAAATGAATCACCTTATATAGGCAAACATTTTTTTTTTGTTATTAAAATATTAGTACCTAATACCTATCATTTAATTAGATGTTATGGCGGATTGATGCTATTACCTATTTAATAATTACTAATTACTAATTCAGTATACCTTAGGAGCTCGAAAATAGATAATTATTTTTTTCCAACATTTTCTCTAGCGTATTTTGATTTACAGGCTGGTCGTAGTATTAAACACTTATTTGATATTTTTAATTAATTGTTTTAAGTAGGCTTTTGAAAAAAATAGTATATAATATTTGAATTATATATTGTTCAATCAACTAACAATAAATAATAAACTTTTAGATGGACAATCATCGTTCTTTAATCCTACTAAATTGAAATCAATTTTGGGAGATGATTTTTTTTAAATACTGTTTATTGTGACTGAAAGTTTATCTTTATATGTTTATTTTAATGAATCTATGCCTACCTATACATTATAATTTATAAAATGTATAACAGAAAGAACTGACGAATAAAAATAAAAAATTGATAAAAGTTGAATGCATGAAAAAAATTTTGAAAATGATATGGATAATAAATAATTTAAAATTTACTCATGTTTAAAAATTCCCAAAAATAATATTTTGAAAAAAGTTTTTACGTTTCAAAATAATTTACTTTAAAAAATATTAATATTTTAAATAATAATATAAAATAAACAACTTAACTTAAAAATATTTTTTTTACCATCAATATTTTTCTTATAATCAGATTTACAAATTAGTTATTTTTAATTTTTCAAAAAAAATGTTAAAATATTGATTAGAACAAAAGTTATTTCATCAGTCAGTTCTTTCTGTTAGGTACACTTTGTATATTATATCTCCAAGTATATTTTAACTCTAAGGTATTTGATTACCTGATCCTTGTTGTTTCATATTATGGTTTGGTTATTTATTTTTATCTCAGTTGAGTTTGTATATCTTTTTAAGGTGAAGATCTTTGCTTCACTTTTAGCGGGATTTAATTTTAGTTTCCATTTCACATACCAGTCTGATATTTAGTTTAATGAGTTATAGGCCCACGATTGAGTTTCAAGATTTTTATTTTGCCTTATTATGGTAATATCGTCTGCATACATTGTTAATTGACATTTTTGTAGCTTTGGGATATCATAATAGAAAATGTTGAACAGTATGGGTCCTAGAACTGATCTTTGTGGGATTACAGCTTTTACTAGGTGTATTTTAGATGTTTCAGTGCCTATTCAAACTTGAAAGGAGCGGTTTATAGTCCTGCGATTTAGTCCATCGCAAGACCACTAAGCCGTGTTTGGGACATAGTGCTTCTTAAATAATTTTTAATTAATTTAAGTTTTGAGAATGTCCTTTCTGTACTCGCCATAGTAACCGGTAATGTAAGGAACAAGAAAAATGCCGTTAATAAGTCAGGGAAACTAATAATTAAATTATTATTTTCAATTATTAGTAATTTAGTCATATTAAAAACGCTGTTACAAGACTTAAGTTCAGAAGTAAACAGACATTTAAATGACTTAATTTGTGTGGCAAGTTCTGCTGGATTAAAGTCCTAAAATTCATCCGCCAACTTTTTTGTACTCTCGCTGATTTCATATTCTATGATGTTATCCGTATACACGTTTAGTAATCACTTATCAGTATACTTTGTATTATTTTGAGTATTCAATGATTTTATTTACTTAAACCGACATTTTTTTTAAAAAGTACATAATTTTGCTGCGAGGCCCCTTTCACGATGAGGCCCGCGGAAAATCCCGCCTTCAATCATATGTAGTTCCGCCAGTGACAGGGCTGGATCAAGGGGGGACTAGGGGGCTATAGTCTCGGGCCGCAAGTTGAAAGGGGCCACAGTGTGTCAACTCATTTTTTTTCAAAACATTATTATAACTTATAAATTTTAAAATGATGTCATATGAAAATGGACTATGGACTTGGATATTTCATTACCGACACACAAAACCCAATTATAGATATAGTGGTCGTCGCTTCTTGCAACTCGTTATATCATCGTTATCGAACGGGTTTCCGGCCGATCCGTCAACACGATAAATATAATCGGTTAAATCTATTTTTAAACCTTGTACATTACACATTCGATGAACGACAAACACGTACTTTCGCAGCCCGCAGGTGCAGTACTGATTGTTAGCTTAAGGTGCGAATTCCTAGACGCGACAGAACGTCGCGGTCGATGTCCGCGACCCATTTCGTATAGTGGTTTCCAAGACACATGTCGCAGCGGCCAAACTGCTTTTCAATCAGCGTTCGTAGTTAATATACGCTTTTAGTTTATTTTCAAACTTGTCCGATTGTGCACGTCTTCTTCATTTAATTTACAACGAATAGTTATATTTTAAATAATAATAACATTCTTCTAACACTTTTATTATTATTAGAAGAAGAAGACCAAATTATAGGTGCTACTTTATTGCCAAAAAATAGAAAACCGATACAAGAAATGTTTAAACATCGGGACAGTGAAGGATTTTATGAAATTCTTATCAATAGACATTTAAAAAACAACAATATTAAATTTCGTGAATTTTTCCGTTTAAATTGTCAACAGTTCGATTTTTATTATCTTTAGTAGAAAATATCTTATTCAGACTTATTCATTGTCGATGAAATTATTCAATCTTAAGTATTTTAGTATTGTTGATTCAACTCCAGATCTTGTCCATATTGATCAGCTGTCGATAATCATACGTTATTGTTTGAATGGTACGGTATATGAAAGATTTCTTGGCTTTGTCTCTTTTCATAGTCATACTGGTGAAGCTCTAGCTACGACTGTCTTAGAATTTCTCAAACGAAGTGGTATCAATATTGCCAACTGTCGTGCGCAAACGTATGATAATGCTGCCAACATGTCTGGAAGATATCGTGGACTACAGGCTCAAATTAAAGATTTAAATGATTTAGCATTTTATGTCCCATGTGTCGCACATTCTTTAAATTTAGTTGGAGATTGCAGTGCAAAAGAATGTTTAGAAGCAATCAATTTTTTTTTAATTCTTCAAAAATTATATGCGTTTTTTGTTGCCTATACGCATAGATGGGATGTATTATTAAGAAACAGTAAAAAAAGTAGTAAGACTTTAAAAAGTCTCCAGTAACACGGTGGTCTTGTCGTAATGATGCTATTGAAGCATTAGCTGGTAATTATGATGAGATATTTAATACGTTATCTGACATTTCTAAAGATATGAATGAAAATCCTGACCAGGCGCGTACTGGCCCACCGGGATACCGGGAAAATCCCGGTAGGCTCCCTTAAAAATGTTAAGACCTGGGCCCCCTACCGGCCCTACCAAATAGGTATCTGTAGTTTCAGTTAAAGTCAGTAATTTTATTATTTTTAATAATACATAATAATAGTTTTAAAATTGTTCTAATTAAATAATTGAAAAAAGAAAATTAC
>JACXSJ010000828.1:138683-159460 GCA_014851325.1 Pentalonia nigronervosa | reverse complement strand
TATTTTGACTCAAAATTTTGAATTGAAGAACAACTTTTTTTTAATATTGCACCATAGAGCATCGTATTTTCTTTATAAGTCGAATAGTGACTAAGCTGGCTGATCATTAAAAATACAATTGAATAATTGCACGCACAATACTTCGAATTCACATTACAACAAAATAATGTAGAATTTATTGGTCGAGAACTGCAAGGATGTAAAGTGTTACTGGATGAGTATACGATGTCTTAAATTTGAAAGAACTCGAAACTTTTAATAGTTTGTTAAAAGATTTAGGAGGAAATTATTACACAATGGGTAAAAGTTGTTTGAGCTACTGATTTCCGTTAAACTTTACCGGTAATTCAGAGAGGAACACCAGCATCACTCTGCCGGAAACAATCATATTTATTGAAAGATGTCAAATAAATATCATTAAAATATAATATATAGGAATACATTCATCGCAAAGCCTTATTATGGAAGAAATTTCAAAACAATTGTCTATAATGAATCTTATTTCGCATTATGTTATACTCTTATAACTTTATAAGGTTAATTTATACTTAGTATAAAAAAATGAATTACCCTTCACGATGAAATCATTAATTTAAAAACTAGAGTCGTTGACAACGCAAAGTACTTAGAATAATATTTTTATTAAATAAACAGCAGCATTAAAAACAATAACAACCAAAATGGAAATGGAAAAATAACAGAGACGAAGGTATAATATAAAATATATATATATACATATAATAATAAAATAATAAATACATACTATATAAATACTTAAATTAGGAAATCTAAAAGTTTGTAATAACAAATTTGAAATAATTAAAATATGATTTATGAAGTACCGAGTCTTACAGTTTTGAGTCGTAGGTAATCTCTTTATAAACTAAAAATGTACTATGAACATCAGAATATAATAAATAATCATAATAATGGATTTTAAAATGAATGGTTCATAAAATAAAAATGTTCATAAATACTGGATTTCAAAATAGAATATGTTGTCGATATTGAATCATGTAACACATCTCATAATATCAATTTTGTTCAAACAATAAATTTAATTTTGTTTGAATTAACACTAAAAATTGCATTGGCCAATTTTATTAAACTACAGTAACATATAGTATTATAGGTAGGTATGATTTTCTTATTATTTCAAAACATTATACCGTGTTAATGTTGTTTAGTTTTATTTTTAAATTCATTTCAAAGAAAATAAGTGTTTATCGAATAATAATATACAGAACTAACAAGTTATAATTAAATATAGTTATAATTTAAGGGCCTGCATGTTTTCAGGGAAAAAAAATGGTACAGTAGAAAGATTATTCAATAATGTAGGTAACATAAATGTGCAAGTGCATAAATTGCTTAAATGCCATTTTGAATATTATGATATTAATTTATTCTCTAGAAATTTATTCTACAAATAATTCTGAATGAATCAGTATTAAAATGTATAAGTACTTTTTCTATTGAGGAAATTAAACCGCAGAAAGTAATATTAACATTTTCAATACAGAAATGTATTACTATCGTTACTATCGATTTCATATTCTGTGGTGTATATATTTAAACTTATACCTAATATTTTTCTATTCTTATCCTTTTTTTCCCAACCACACAAAGTTAATTTTTTAAGAAAATGACTATATCGTTGTACTTAAGTATAAATCAAATTTGAGCTAGATATCACGAGATCTTTTACTGAGCCTTAGGCAATTTTCATTTTTTTTTTTTTTTTTATATTTAAAATATATATTTTTTTAAGGTATAAAAAAGCCTACTGATTTTGTATTGAGCAGATTATTTTTTTCTTTTTATTATAGTCATTGTATTTTATGTTTTAATATTTGTATAAATATAAATGTACAACATAGTAAAACAAATTACAAAAAACCATTAGAGTTAAGCTTTTTGGCTACGAGAACTAATTTCGTCTTAAATATATCTTTTTAAGATTATTATTAAAAAATATATTTTTATTTCCTATGTAATTTTTATTACAAATAAGAATATTCATTTACACTTTTAAAATAGGTGTAATAATATACAATTAAACCTATTGATCATATTAAGTGACCAAGTGCCTACTTATACTGTCTGTAATTAATTATTTCCTTCAAGTGTACATAAACGAAACACTCCCTTTCTCATCTTCATTTTTTTAAATAAAAATGTTCTATATTATGTAATAAGGATAAAAATTATAAATTACAATTTAACATCATAAATAAATAAATGTTACGTTAAGTCTAGTACTTATTATACTTATACAATTTTAACAAAAAATTGTTAATACATTTATATTAATTACTATAATTTTTAAATCATCATAGCTCAATATTTTTTAAAGCTACTATCATGGCTATATTTGATATATGCATTTAAATAATTCACAAACAACTCTTCCAAATTTCGATTTATTGCATCAACAATTTCAAAAAATTTAGCGATATTAAATTTGTAAACACTAATAATTATGAATTTTTAGTTTTATTTTAAATTTTATTTATTGTAATTTATAAAAATCATAGTTCAAATTATTTGCAACTTTTGGGTTGAATTCAATGTTTTTTTTTAAAAAAAAACAATAAATCTCAATTTTTATTCATTATATATATTTTACATTTAAATAAATCTTTTAATTTTATTTTTTAATTCATTTGTTCTCTTAGAGAACAAATATATTGTCAATTGTTGAAAGTAGTACTAACGGAAAACAACGAGTGTCATAGGTATTTCATTGGTGCGTAGTACCATGATTTAAATTAAATTAATTATAAAATATATGATTGATTAAAATACACAATTAAACACAAATTATGTAAATAAAAACAGAAATAAGTTTCTTCATGCTAATAGACATTTTTTTATGATACAATTAATTGTTTTCTAATGTTTTTTATTCATATTTGATAGGTAGGTAATTTCAATATATAAAAATGTTGCCATTTAGTTCATTAATGAATTGGCTATGACTTTTGAATTCATCTTCATAGTTAGGTAGTTTAATTTGAAATGTTTGAAAAAATAATTTACATATTATTTAAGTCTGTATTATTTAAGTATATTATAGCCTTTAATCTTCAAACATTTAAATTCAATGTTTTTGTACATTCGAATTCTTTTATCATGGGCATACTCTTGAGAACTAATACTGGTCAGGTCAAAATTCATAAGAATGAAATATACGTGAACTACCCTTTTATAAATTATTCATGACGCTGTTCTAGACATTTTTTTGGCGTCTCTGATTTCAACAGTGTAAATCCCTATGATATTTCTTGATGAATATAAGGTCAAATGTCTTGTCTAATTCACATAAAATATTTTTACTCTCATCATCCACAGTGGACACCTTCAATAGCTGCTATACTTAAGAAATAGTACACAATCGTGATACTTGATTGGACGTGTTTAGATTTTTTAATGGAATAAAGAACATGATTCGAGATGAAAAAATCAATATATATCGTTAATACGGTATAAAACAAACTGGGCGAGTTAGTCTACTATATAGTAGGTTCCAAGTGTACATCATCATTGAGTAGAACACTGAAATGGGAATGTTAAATTTGAATTCAATGATAAACCATTGCATATATACAATTACTTTCATCCTCTATTCTTAAGGATATTTTACAGTTTATTTATATTACTATTAGTAGTTTATTTTTCTGTTAGTAGTATGTTGAATTATATTTCACCAAAAACAATTATGTGATTTAATACATTATTATTATGAACCTAATAAAGTCACTACCACGGATGACGTATCGATATACATTGGTTCGTAGCAAGGTTGTAGCCAGTGTGCGCGCGCGTGTGTGTGTGTGTGGGGAGGGGGGTTTAGGGTTCAGCTTCCCCCCTCCCCCGAAGTTTTTCCCAAGCTTATTAACGTTTTAACATGTGTTAAAATTATTCTGAATATTTTTAAAATGTAATTGTGTATATGTATATGAAAATAATATACATTATGGAAAATTAAGTACTACAAATTATATTTTTTTAGTTGCAATATAATACAAAAAACCGTTATTTTTAGTTTGAATATCCAATTATGTCAAAGTTGGAACTTCAAATGTCTGTGAAAGAAAATTGTGCATAATATATAAAATCTGTAAGATCAAATTATAAAGGAGATTGTATTTACTTTTAAAGCTTTAGCTATAAACATTCAACAATTTAGTCATTTTTAACTATAAAATAATTACTAAATTGACAAATGTTGTCAACATATTTAAAGTTATAACTTCTAAAAAATTGTGATTAAATATATATTTTTATTACACATTTAAATTTTTTTAGAAACAATCTAGATCATTAAACTTAAAGCTTTTTTACTCAGTAACAATTATTTTATCATATATTAATCAAATAATAACTTTAAAAAGTCAAACATTTTGAATGTCATGTAATAACACAAACAAAGCCAAAATAATAATATAACTCTCTTCAACGTATCATCCAGTATTTAAATATTTGTTCATTATAATATGTACATTGGTACCACTCAGGCGTATGTTATTAAAACCTTATAAATATCACCCAATAACCATTGTTGCTGTGGGTTTAATAAAAAAAAAAAAGATACAAAATATTTTGAAAATTATACCATGTATAGAAAATGGTAATGTACATAATTATATTTTATTTTAATTTACAATAAATTAGTTAAAAAATGAAAATGAACCAGCCAATTGTGTAATAAGTCACAACTAAAAACAAAATTTTATTAGATACTCTCTATATCTGTAGTCTATTAAGTTTTGTATAGAGAAATCAATTTTCAGGATTTTTTTCAGGTTTGTTTACTTAAATCTCAAAACATTACAAACTAACTTTTATATATTATTCATATCGGTTTTGTCACATTCGAGTTAAATTAGTATGAATGCGATAAAAGTAATATTGATATTTTCATTTATATAATGTGATTTTATGAAGTTGTGTAAAAAGTTGTAACGTCATATTACAAAAGCATGTCAACTAGTTATTCAAATTCTCTGTACTCAAATAATTGGTATGTTTTTTCCATTTTTCAGAATATACACATTTATCAAAATCTTTATAATGACGAATCTGAAACTACCTTGTAGATGTTCCAGGGAGTTATAATGAAGATTAAGTATTGATAAACTAGAATGAAGAAAACTTGAGATATGTTAATTATTATAGTCTGAGGTATGATGTAAATGATATTTTGAACCGTATATAATTTATCATTTTGATTTTATTATTATTATGAATATTATATTAAAAGCATTAAATTAAATAACAGTAATTAATTTCACAAATTATACACAAATTATGTGTTTGATATGTAAACTCGTATTTCAGTTAGTTTGAATGTTATAGTTTTTAATTTTTAATTTTTGCATTTAATTGTAATTTGACATATAAACCGGAAATGATCAACTGACTTTTACTAAATTGTTGACTGGATTTTTAAATGCACAAAAAGCCAAGCGATAAATGGGTCAAATGTTAAAAATTTAAAGCAACTTTGTCAACATTGAAAATTACACATGACAACTTATTAACGCCTTCCTTTGTAAATGGTAATATTTTTTCCATAAATTTTATGATAATTTAAAAAACACTAGTTTTCTTTTAAAAAAAGAGGTCTTTTTAAACAATTATCATGTCATTAAATATCTAAAATTAATGTGCGTGCTCTTAATATTAAAATATATATTATATATACAATTAAATATGTCTACTTTTAAACATACTGGTGTAAATTATTGTAAACTATATGAAAATGATAACAATAATTTGTTTACTTTTGGTAAAAATGTGAGTTATAAAAATATTATATAGTGTAGGTTGGACTGAATATAAATTTGTATAATTTATTTCAATATATTACAGAATAGTTAAATAAATAAACACAAATAAATGTATTCAACAAAATTAATTCTAATAATTTAATTACTTAAATATTTTAATTAAATAGTCATTCCACATACATTACTAAATTAATAAATAAGAAAAATAAAAGGAACAAATAATACATACTAAAGTTAATAATATAATGAAGTATCCTCTAAATGTCTAGAATGAAAGGAGACATTCTTTAGGTTAGAGTTAGCTTATTGCATTTGGGAAAAATTCTTGGATAACAATATGTTTAAAAAGGTTGACAGAGCTAATACATTTAGCTTTTTAATGAAATCTTTTAAAGAGGTAAGTCTCTAAACATTTGAATGCTTTTAGAAAAAATAATTTAACCATCTGTATTAAAAAAAATAAAGGTCTAAGTATTACCATGTGATAGTGAATTAAAAATCAGATGTTGAGCAATATGCTATAGGTAATTTGATAAATTGAATAAAGCATGAATTAAGTATCTTTATTAAAAGCTTTAACTGAACTATACTCTATGTCTCTAACTGATATTAAATGTAGCATCTTGTATTAAAAATAATATTCAATATATTATTTTATTCGAGATAGTAAACGTCTTACTATTGTCACATATTGTAATAACATTTAGAAAACATTTGATCGAACTAAAGGCATTAGCGAAAATGGAAATTCTCTACATAAAATGTCATATATTATGATAAACATCCATGTCATTAAATACAATACTATATATAAACTGATAATACAAACACATCCGACAGGTTAACTGACTTATATATAATAAGTCACATATGAAAAGGTAGAATTCCACTACTATACACAAATTGTGAAGTGATCAAGACAGATGATGGTTTTGGAAATGATGATGTTTCCTAGTATTTTGAATGATGACTGATGCCTATAGATATTATAATTTATCTGCAACATCGAGTAATACCGAGTATATAAATGTACCATATACAACTCTTAGTAAAACCATTATTTTTCTTTTAATTTATAGCGTCGTGTATAGGTACTTGAATAAAAAAAAAGCAAACACTAATCGGTGGTACATTGATTATATTATAAAAACAAAATTCGCACTGCACGTGCAGTTATTATATTTACAGATATCTATATTATCACTGTTTATATATTGATTAGGTTTAATGTACACAATACACAGTTGGACGATTTCACAGAGAAATATCGGTTCAAAAAATATAGTAAAAATGTTCAACACTTATTAATAAAAAACACGGTCCATAGCTACATAATCTTTAAAAGTTAACCCACTTGTTATAATCTAGTACTTGCTGTTTTCTAAAAAAGAACACACATTTCAAGACACTGGTCCTACGTCAAGGTTCACTCAGATGGTGTGAGAGAATTGCTATTATAATTTCCGTTGTATTTTTAAAGCAGTCGGTAATGTATTATCGGTGTTGTATCATTACCTCAAAAATTATTTATATCAGTTATTTAAGCGTTTTAGATCGTTTAAATATTAAAAAGTTGTTATAATAGGTTGTATTATAATTATTTTATTCAGCTCAACTAAATAGCAAAATATAGAAACATCGATGAATTTGAGAGCTGACATAATAATATCTGTGCCGTGAAAACATTCAAATGCCCAATAAAAGTGAAAAAAAAAAACGAAAGTTTTAAAACACTTTTCAATTAAACACATGGCATTAAAAATGCATTAAAAGTGGTACTCTGCGTTCATCTTTGTATACGTGTCATAATATGTTCTATGCAAAAAACGTAGTTTACACAAACAATAATGGTGAACGAAATACATAATTCAGTAGAGTCGGCTAACAAATCTCAACGCAAATCCACTTGGCTATGCTTTACCTTGGTTAATCAATAACCTTAATTTATTGTTAAACATATTTCTGCACCTCCCAAATATTATTTTGCGCAAAATTCTTTTACGCACACAAATAATTGTGCTCAATCGTTAAACTATTGTAATATAAACAATTAACTTAAGTATAAAATAAATGAGAAAAGCTAGGTACTTATTCATGTATTGTCGGCTTTTGTTGTAAAAATAAATTATGATAATTTAATGAGTTTTGAAATTCAAATAAACATTGTTTCAGCATTTTATAATACAATAAATGTTTTAAATGTTGATATCAAACTTTAAGAACAACCCAAGAAATATATTGATAATATGTATCTTACAGCTTTTTATTAATCTCTTAATGTGAATATTGTTAAAACGAAATCATAACTTTAAATGTTATGGTTAAAATTAGTACATTTGAATATACATTTTACGGATGATAATCCGTATTACGACCTGATTGGTATTTAATAATTTTGATCACTTACCCCGATGATGCCGTTTGGTCGATTTCAGGCCACGAATTTTTACGCCTGCAGAAAGCCATCGGATTCCTGGGCTGAGAAATTTGTCTAAACGACCCGGTTCGCCTGGGCCCCGTTCTGGCACAACTGCCACCATTACCTTGGGGTGTCACGATTCGAGGTATTCCGCTAACGCTGCCTGTACTCGCTGAACGACTGGATGTGGCTGTAGATGCAGCCACCACAGCTGCGGCCGCATCATCTCCATCTGGTCCCGATTCTTTGGATAACGAAAATCGTTTTGGACTCAGGTTCAAGTTTGCCACACTACTGGTGACTATTTGATGAAGGGACGAAAAGAAGCTCATTTTGTTTGTTTTTGTATGTATCACTTCATTCTGAAAAAAAAAAAAAACCATTATTGATATTAATTCATTATTTTCATTAGAATATTTTTTACTCTGCGCATGTATAACTGTAGTTATAGATAATAACAAATTTAGTCGCAGATATTTACATTTATTTTTGTAAATTGCTAAAAGATAAATAATATCACATTCGTTCGTATGATATTTACAGAAAATCATTATGAGGAGAAATTTGATTAAAAAGTAAGACGCTGAATCAGATTAATTGGAATATTAATTTACTTTTTTAATTAAATTGTGGCGTGAGTATAATGTTTTAAATATCCTTATTAATACTAATATCAAGTTACATAACACTTACATTATGACTCAATGTTTTTCAAAACTATATCTTTATTTTAAAATTAAGTGAAATAAAAATAAGATAATATAATAATTTATTTATTATTCCAATATAATATAAATATATATTTTATAATTTATTTGTTTTTAATAAAACAATTTATTTTAAAATACAAAATTTTGAATAGATTTCTTACATTTGAGATGAATAGTGCTATATTTTTTTAATTACTTTAGCTTTTATCTCAGATAGATTTTATTTGTGATTTGCTTTTAAATAGATTGGGTAAATTAAAGTCAAAATTAGTTTTAAATATAAGTATAATTTTTCATTAACAATATAGAAATAAATAAAAAGTTATTAAACAGCATAATTGTATTACATAATTTATATAATAAGAGAATAAAAAAATTGTTAGGATTCCCGATATTTTATACGACACACATTTAAATCAATTCCAAGAATTTTTTGAATACATTAAAAATATCAAAGAGTTTTCAATTTGATTTTTTTAATAATAAAAAGGTGAAATCAAACGTTATAATTCGGTCTTGGTTCAGATTATCTAATAATATTCCTGGTAGGTATATACATAATAAAAATATATGAAAACGTTTAAACCATACGTCCATATCTCTAACATTTAAACAGTCTCTAGTTCGTATAAAATTGAAAGAAATATTGAAATTGCTTTTAAAATCTAGGAACCACTAAGGATTTATATTTGGTATCAATTTAGATAAAACATTCGTAACAACCCGTGAATTGATTTAGGCATTCTGAAAAAAAAGTATCAGAATAAATAAATTGTTTAATATTAAGTGTTCGCTAATACCATTAACGTTATAATATATTATGAGTACAACAAAATATAATGAACACACAATGGTAAAATATTAAAGTTTATGTTTAAAAACATAATATAAATTGTCAAGTATAAATATTTAATTATAAAGCATTTGCTAATAAACTTTTTTAACAAAAAATTTTATTTTTTATATTGAATACATATAAAAATAATTTATTTTAAAATGTTCATAAACAAATTTATTAGCTAAAAAAATAATAAAAACTGAAAAATTCTGTTTTAGAATCAAGTCTGGTTTGTACATTAAAGATAACATATATTTGATATTTCCAGTAGTTTTTGTAAGTGTAAAAAAACTACAGAAATCTGTTCAAAAACCAAAGTAGGAAGTAGTTAAATTAAAAAAAAATTTTTTGCAATGATTTATTATTTCTTTCAAATTCAATATCAAAATATATTTAAATAAAATACACTCGCATTTGTTTTCTTGTATCAGCATTTAAAAAAAACAAAAAAAAAAACAAAAACAAATAAATAAATATTGTCAAAATAAAACATATTTATTTTGAAAAACCTTAGTATCTTATAGTATATCTTATTTTTTTATTTGCTTAACAGACATTATGGTGAAGCTATTAAAAAAAAAATTACAAACTAAAATGTTATTTAAATACATTGGACTTGATAGTAAGACAGTATTTATATTCATCTAAATATGTATAAGCCCACAATAACAATACAAAATATAATATTGTATAAAATTTAATATTACGTTTATATTATATTATTATTTATTAGTAATATTACTAAATATTTTTAATATAATTTATTATATATATTATGTATAAATACTATGTACCAATGCTAATAGTCATTTTTTTATATATTAAATAACAAAGTTTATATTTTGATATAAATATAGGTACTTAGATACTTTCAATTACTTAAATAATATGTATATATTTGTATAATGTAATAAACAATAATATATTTACTCTGATATAATAAATACATTATTTTATTATTGTTTTTCTTTGTCAAACATTAATAATCTAAATAAATGTATTAATATCGTTGTACAAACAATTTACGCTTTTACCGGTTAAATGCGAAGAACTTATATTTGAAACATTTATTTAAAGTACTATATCTATGTAACTTTTATGTTCGAAAATATATAAAATATTTATAAACGTTTTTTCCTTGAAGTACAGAATACATATGCCAGTAGAAATAACTATTGAAATCAATAAAAATGCATAAAACATTTTTACCAAGTTTCAAAACTTGTACCGCGACCTAGTTGTTTCGGTTGATTCATTTTATAGAATTTATGGTCGGGATGAATCATCCACATACAATTATAATTATATTTACAAAACTAAATCATATCGTTTGTAATTTTAAAATAATTAATGTTATGCAACATTAGTTTATGCCTAATCTATATTACTAATTAAATTCATAAACAATAAAATAAGTTTATAACACAAAAAGATACTTTACGTTTACAATTTCATGGTTATGAGTTTCATTGATGTTTTATATTCATATTTTATTACGAAAAATGTAACAACATTCTATACTTAAAATAATGTATAAAAACATTTAAAATAATGTCCATTAAAACAATTTCTATTGCGGTATTTTAATATTTTGGGAAATTTTATTATTATAAATACAAAATGCATATTTTAGAAAAGAGCACAAAAAAAAAAAAAAATACCAATACACCGTACATAAAATATAATATTATATAGAGTATTCACAGATGTGTTCTCATATAATATTATACTATAATAGCAATAAACCCGACTAGATATTATTATATAGATCGGGTATGAAACAATCGTTCGTTTTATTTGCTTAGGTGGAGGATAGTGATGCGATATTATTTAATAATATATGTATATTTGAATTTGATAGTGCATTTTCTTATCCTAAAATTACTATTCTAAGCCGAGATCTATTATAGAACTATTCAAACATTTTAAATTACTAATAGAAATACATAATGATTAATGAGTTTAAATATTTATATAAAAAAAAAAAAAAGGTTGTGAATATCATATTATAATTATGCGTTACCTCGTCAAGTCTTTAACTTATACTAAGAATTATATTTTGTAATATTTATGGTATTTTTATTTACCTATACATATACTATGTAGAACACCGAATAAATACTAATATTGTTGTATATATGCAATTAATATTTAATTTGTTCAGTAAAGTTATTTGATGTACGAATAATTATAAAAACTACATAGGCAATCAAACATTTTCTTTCGCATTATCAGATAGAGGTAAATATATTACATGAAATAAAGAAAGAGGGAAATTTAAAATTACATTACTGGGTACCTATTTAATTAAAATCTTTAGAACTGCTAAAGCTGTTTTACTTAAGAATGTTGAATTAAGTTTTTGTAAAAGTAATTATAAATCTGTGAGTAGTCTAGATAAAACAGTTTTTTTTTTTAATATAAATATTTCTAAATCAATTATAAAAAAAAGATAACTAAGTCGTTGATAATATTAGAGTTATAAAATAAAATAAACTTTTTTGCATGAGATAATCGAACTTTGTATAAATTAATAACAATTACATTTAATACATTTTAGGTATTGTCACTTTTAACAATACATAGATTCAATGAGTAATTTATTCTACTGTCTAAACGTATATCCAAGTAGGTAGTACTTAAATTCGAAAGTATCAACACAACCATTCACAACATATATTAATTTATAAAAAAAAAACGTATTTAATTAGTTTTTAATTTGATATAATATAATTTTGTACTTGGTATTCGGTGAATTGGTTATAGTTATAACTTACTATTGTTTACCAGGATAATTGATGACAAAATAAAACTTTTATAGTTTCTTAATTCATAGTTGTTTCATTGCACTATATTTTATAAAGAATATGAACATTTAAAATTATAAGACTTATAAGTCGCAACCAATTATTTATATATTAATTTTCTTTAAATAAAATTATATAATAATAATTTTAAATGTTTGATTGATCTTCTCCGATGTTAAAATAACTTAAATATAATAACTAAATAAAATTAAATTGCCTATTTTACCCGGCGCATACTAGTTGATAAACTGAATTGTTAATCGTATAACACGAGCGTCTTTTTGAAGAAATCGAATGAAATCAGCAATATTTTTCTGTATCACAAACGCATTATTTTAATTATTAAATTATTAAAACAAGTACCTAACTTCGATATGTGTAATAAAACTATTTAGTGGAAAGTTTGGCTTTTCTGAAATTAAATTTAATATAATATATAACGCATTAACATGGAGTCTCTTAATGCTCAGAAATATTTTTTTTTTTTTTTTATTGAAAATAAATACTCTTGGCAGCATGGGCCATTGGGTTTACAGAAAATAAAAAACAAAACTAATAACAGAACTTAAAACTTAAAGTGATTTACATGTATTGTATATTAAATCTAGTTTAATTATATTTTGGTTAGAAGATTGGCGGCTGTGATAAATTGGATGATGTTTGCTATGGATTGAGGGTAATTGTTAAGTATTTCAGCTGATGATTCAGATAGATTGTATCTTGTTCGGATATTAAGGTATATTAGGCATTCAGTTAGAATGTAGTTGATGGTGACTTGGACACCGCAAGATGTGCATATTGGGGGTTCTTTGGACATTAAGAAGCCGTGGGAGATTTGCGTGTGTCCGATTCTGAGTCTAGTTATTATGACTTCAAATTTTCTGTGAATTTCGATGGGAAATTTCCAATTGACGGTGTTATGTTTGATATGATTTAATTTGGTATGGAAAGATGTCTATATCTAGTGCCATCTTAGTTGAAATTTATTGATTATAAGAGTTTGTATGTCTCTGAATGAAATAATTTGTGTATATGATGATAGTGGAGAGGAGATTGAGGTTTTGGCTGCGAGATCAGCGCGTTCATTCTCTTTTATGTCGGGGTGTCCGGGAATCCAAAATAGTTTGATTTTGAAGTTATTGAGATATTGTAGCGTATAAATTTTATTTTGAATGTGTAGGCAAATGTCAGATGGGTTATGTGTGTTTTTAATATTATCGATAGCGCTGAGGGAGTCAGTGAAAATAATAGTGTCTTGTAGGTTGTGATCGGTTATTATCTCGAGCGCTTTTAGAATAGCATATGATTCAGCTGTGAAAACGCTCAAAATAATTGTCATGCTCTGTTCATTTGAAAAGTAGCTATCATTTACACGAAAAAGTTATAGGTACAAAGTAACGCAAGATAATTCACATGATACATAAACTTTTATACAACAGTCAGCAACATTTTGGGTGTACTTATAAAACACTACGCGGAAAAGTGCATAGAATAAATTACTTTGTATTAAAATATAATACCGATCAGATATATATAGAATAAATGATTAAGTTTCAAAAAAAAATATATAGACTATTGCTTAAAATCAAAATTATCAAAAATGTAATCGAAATTCAATAAAACATATTCATAGTTTAGGGACAGTATCTAAATGTTTTAAATAAGCAATTTATAGATAATATATTTTAATTCTTTCATAAATATGAGATTTTCTGTTGACAGTTAATTGACTCATTTTTTATCGTTTCTTCGTGCATACTTTATTATAATTATTAATGATTACCTACCTAATGCGACTTTTGAGTTAAACCTTTAAAATTTCTTGGAACTTTGGGATAAATACCGATAAAATATCGTAACTCAGAGCTATAAACAATGTGGGTGTCGTAACTCGAATATTATTTTTTCTCTCTAGCTACGTTTGAATTTTTTCAGTAAATAACACAAAAGGTGAAAATAGAAAAAAAATCTGTATGGTCGTGGTACAATAGTTGAAAAAACACTGATCATCTAGAGTATATTATAATACACGTCATGTAGGTCATTTAATATACGACGAAGAATTTTCTCGTCGCTGCCACCACGCACACAAAACTTTATAGTCGTAATCTGCTGCTCGTTCATCCAACTTTACCACGCTATAACCGAAGCTTCTGCTCGATCCGTGGCAAACAAAATTATTATTACCGTCCGTATTATGCGCAACCCGGTGGCGTCTATTTTGCATAATTACCTATACACTATGCAAACTGAAAACATTATCCAAGTGTTATTATTAAACTGCAGCCTCACGCACGACGAGACACGCGACACGGATGAAAACCGCCAGTCTTTGTATTTTTTGTGTTTTTTCCGAAAACCTAAACTTCGTCACATAATATCTCAATGCAGGGTGCGCCGTATCAATTTTACTCGTAGGTACGAATTATCTCTGTCTCGTGGTGGCTAGCCGGTTTGAAGACTCCTCGACACGTATCTGCATTCACTAGCCGGGTGACCTACAAACATCTGAAATACTGCTGAGGTTTCATAGACACGCATTTAAAATATACATAATAATGTTCGTCGCGAACATTCGACAACGAAATGAAGTTCGTATAAAAAAAAAAAAAAAAAACAAGTTTCTCCAAAAAATAGCGACAGAGTAATGTCGCGGCGAACAGCGTTACAACCGACCCGATCGCTCTAAAATGTATATAAATGTATTATATTATTATGCGTTCCTCATAATATATTATAGGCGCAGAAATATAGTATTAAAAGCACATGGCTAAGTCGTAAAAAGGACCTATTTTGACGCCGTCGGTAGAGCGGATGCGTGACGAAAATACACTGTGAATATTATGTATAGTTAAATATAATATATTATACCGAACTATGTACGAATCCGCCTTTTTAGTAAATTATATTAAAGTGTGTTATAAATATTGTACTTTATTGGCCAAACGCAGTGAAGCGGTTACAACGTGTACCGTGTATATATTACAATATACACCGCGGTCACGTGCTATAGTGTATGTACAGTCGATCGAACGGCGTGCGTCATGTTATTATATTCGATTGTGAGATGAAAAGTGGCCACGATGTCGTCGGTAAAGAATGGCAATCGTTCACGGCGAAGTCTGTATATATATATATATGTAGTCAAGTACCTACGCTTTCCCGCGGGGACTTTGATGCGACTATAAAAACGCAATACGCATTTAATCGAATTCGACGGGTAAACCTAATAATAATATTGTGTTTACTACGTTTAGCTGTAGATATACATTAAATAAAACACGTTTCCGTCCGCTTGTCGCGCGACACACGTTTGTGTCGTCGTGGGTAATCATCGATTGTAAAGAATGGATAAGCTGCCAATACAATTATAATAATATAGCCTCATAGGTATAATACTAGACCTGTATAAATATTTGTTTTTAAACATCATTTACGTCGGTTTTATGCGATATGTTTACAGCACGCCATATATTGTGATTGGGCAACATGGACATAATTAAAATGTAAACAAATCGACAAAATAATAAAGGATAGAAAACATTCGCATTCAAACCACGCCGTCCGGACGTGTATACCTATGCCCTATTCATTATCTATTATATTTTACGGTCGGATTAGCCGCCGACCCAGTATCGCCTCAAGTCTGTTATTGTAAGTAGAATTCGTACTTACGATTTAATGAGTCCGGGAAAAAATTATATTAGGGGCCATTAAAAAAAAAAATTGTTTTTCCAACAAACATGGTCAAAAAAAAAAACTCTGCTGTAAGACCTAATGTTTATGGTTCGAGGAAACGATTTCGAACATACAAATATATGATAATATTATGTCTGAGTATACATATAAAAAAAAAAAAAAACAAGAGGATTGCTTAAGCGCCGATTTTCGCTGTTCGCGCGACTTTAGAAATCAGTACATATCTGATTGTACTACGTACTCGGGATGTCAGTTAAAGTAGAAATAAAATAACAAACGGGTACGCAAACAGACCGTGTCGGTGGGTTTATTTTTTATTTCGTTCAAACGACAGCCGCGATTGACAAATGTTCACTTACAAGGGACGACGGCATGACATTGGCGGGCTATATAATTATAGTTCTATAGGACTTGGGAGCGTTACAAGACTAACGTATTTTCACTTGCCAGTAAGCTCGTCGAACTTTTACATTTTCGGCTTACCCGTGGTCTTCCGGAACTGTAGAAGCGAGACGGACATTGGAAAAAAATAAAAAGAAATTACCGATGTTTAAAAAAAAGTAAATAGGTACCTTCAACGTTTTTTTTTCTCGAAGTCATCTTCTTTTATTCCGTTTGTACAGCACTCACTAATTTGTATTGATATTAATAACGGCCACGATTAATGTTGCGATTTCCGCACGGAGGAGTCGTAATATTATTTTAACTCTGTTATTTAATATTATTATTATTATTGGGTACCACTGTAAAAATACAGAACGATGGATTAAATGAAATAATATTTAAAAAAAAAAAAACGTAAGTTGCAGTTAATAACGAATGCAAGCAAAATAAAACCTATCGCGTTAAAATGATTTTGGATATCCATTAAACGTGAACGAAGAATGCACGTTATTGTAGGTCGTAGCAGTAGCTTATTATATCGCATTTTGAAAAACTCCCTGGATCGATATTTCCCGCACCAGAGACCCCCGAGACACGAGCTTCTGGAAAAATAATATACCTCGTCAATGTTGAATGCGTGTACAGGTGAAGTGCCTGGTAATTAATCAACACACTTCTATGGTGGATTTTCGTTTAACGCACTTTTACATTGACAGCAATCTATTGTTATTTCTGTTGAAACCAACATATTATATTTAGGTACTCACGAAACAAAACAATACGTATTTGGAGCCAAATAGTTTCCATATTATTATAGTTATGGTATTAAATTTTGAGTATCGAGTTTTTCAAAATTTTACTGACGTTTTCGCGAAGTAATACTATATGTTTTCTTAACAATAGAGCGTGTTATTAGGTAACAATTTTGTTTGTTTCGCAGAATCATATCAAACGAGCAAAACGTAGTATTGTTGTGCACTCTTGGGGTGTAATTAAGTACATATAGTGTCTGAATAAGGTTGCGCTTAATAATAAACAGTATACGACTTGAAAATTTATCGACAATCGTCACGTTGTAAAATAATAAAATATATTCAAGTCTTTCGTGAATAAATATTATGTATTAGAATTCCAATACGAACTAAATGTAGGTACGGAAAAACCATAATATAATAATATTATGATCGAGTTTTGAATAACGATAATATTATGAATAAGTGAATATTGTACTTTTGAATTATTTCAGTAATACCGGAATATAATATAATATTGTACGCAATATTTAAAATTTAAAGTAAATACAAATATTATGTTATTGAAGATTAAACAAGTCGGTTTATTTACAGTAAAAATCTACCATTTTTTTTTTTTTTTTTATCATCGAAAAGGCACGCAAATATAAATGTGGCTGCCAGTTTATTCGTCAAACCTTCAATAACCTCGCTGACGGTAGACTATAAAATATAAATATATTTTGGCCCTGAACACAACGATATAGTTCGGTATTGCTGAAGACATTAGATCAATGAACAATATCAGAATATTGATCACTCTGAAGATGGACATCGAAACGTGTTTTAAATAACAATTTCAAAACAAAACTAACATGGAAAATATTACAGACAATATAATTCTCATCGGAAAAATAAATGTACGTCGACAATAATTTGTACCGTTTATAGACATTTTTTTAGTTCATTTCAAACCCGAAAAGGCTTAACAATTTAATATAATAGGCCACACAAGTTTTTCTTATGAAATTAAAAAATATCAAAAATACTATTGTATCACAATTTTTTTTAGAAACGTTTGATTTTCATATGTTGTCGAAATACATCAATATTATGAAAACTTGCAAACTATTTTGTATTTAAAAATGCATTAAATTATAATTTTTATACCTTAGGCACAGAATTATATAATACAAAATCTCTCTTAAGTTTTCCTTGAAAGATTTTTAAAAAAAGTTTAGCGTAAGACAACATTAATTTTTGATGAAAGATTGAATTTTAAAATTCAGCTTATATTAATTTTGTAGACATAAAAACTAATAAAACGTTTTCGCTCATAAATGTTTTTCATAGTTTAAAATGAGTTATTATTGAATTAAAATTTAACACATCTATAAATCCATTTCAGTAATCTACTTAACGATGAAATAAACTCAACAATTAATATAAAGCAGAATGACTTTTCCTTGATTTTTTATTTGTTTGCATAATTATTATCTATATATTTTTAATATGAATATAATTTATGAAAAGCTACAACATCATTGATGGTTATGACATTTGGATATTATTTATTATTTTTCCAAAGTAGTGTAACCCACATTTATCCAAAAATACTTAACGAAACCCACTTATACCTTTACTTTGGTAAGCAATCAAATTATGAACAATATGTGCATTATTTAATTTAGATTTATACATAGAATAATAAGATATAGAGTATTACAATAATTAAAATGAAAATAAAAATATTTATTTGGAACAAAGTTATAACTATTTTAGAGCCCCTGTAAAATTTAGTTTTTGAGAGTTACCTCAGTTGGCCTTTCCGCCAATATTTTACTTCTATATTATTGTGTTTTATAATCAATAATAATTATGATATTACTATAAACGCCAATGCTGAAATAATTTACACATACCTTCGAATAATACAATGTGAATGACGTTGTCGATTGGAAAATAAATTCCGAACTGAAAGTAATACATTTGAACAAACACAGAAGTTCACTGAAAACAAAAAATTGCCAATATTGGTTTTACTCGAAACTTTATAGCCGGGAGGAGTGACAGATTTGCTGTAACTGTCTGTCGGATCGAACTAGAAACACATTTATGTTACAAAATAAAAGTATAATTTGACAAAAATAAAGTGAAAATATGATATATTGATGATAGTTAGCTACGGGACACAATACGCTTTGAATGTAATAATTGATCGATGAAATGAAGAAATTCTTTCAATAAATTACGATATTTTTAATATTATGTTCAAGACAGCTTTATATTATATTGATACAACATTATTATAACATAATAAATAAATCCTTTTTAATGTATTATAAGTACCTATTATCTATTTTTGTTTATTAACATATATTGCGTATACGTATATATCGAGTAAAGTTCATTTTTCTGGCGTTCTTCATTTCTGTTGTTTTAATTCTTGCATGACTTTTATTAATCTGGATCTCTGTTTTTGTCTGTTCAGTCAATGGCAGGTTTCGTATACGTCTAAGCTATTGGTTTATGGTGTCATCGTAATATACTCGTACAAGGCACATATTGCACAGTACAAACTATTAAGTTTTCATAAAGTATGAACGATAATTCCATCCCATAGACCATCGTTCATATATTATATTAAATATTGATAAATAAAAGTTAAAAGGTACATATTCATTTACTGAAATTTTATTTTCCACTGAATATTAAACGTTAGGAATAGGCTGAGACTTCATACTATTCCGGTGTTATTGTTTTAATGTTATAAGTTTTATAATTTAAAAAAATTCTCTACAATACTTAAGCTATTAAAGTTTATCTCAAAATGTAACGTTTGTAAATGTCAACTATAATTTAGGTAATTTTTAATTAAAATAAAAATATCATAATATTTTTCGAACAACAAAAATGCAACACAAAACACACGTAAAAGCAACTATAAACTACCATGTCTGTTATGATGGAATTACATAAGTAATTATGCTGACTATACTAAAATGTAGAAATATATCATCAATAGTAATAACTTATAATAATGATAAATTGATTATTCTAAAAATATTTTTCGTTAAGCTTGAGTGTTAATTAATTGTTAAAATAAATAGCAACATTTCTGATATTTCAAGAAGAAAATCTGTTTGTTTTTTAAAATATACAGAATCAGTGTAATTTAAATTCATATTATATATACGATAAATTCCTATTGAGTAGGTAATATTTTAAATTTGTGATTTTTTTTTTATTTAGAAAGTCAATCCATTAGAGCGTGAAGAAACCGTGAAGGCCGAATTGTTTTTTTTTTTTTTTGGTAATGGTACTATTACTTACCAACATTGCATCGAAATAAAAAAAAAAAAAAAAAAACAGAAGAAGAACTATTATTAAGCCA